>OX461809.1:67352675-67618498 GCA_949802685.1 Dicyrtomina minuta | reverse complement strand
ACTGCAGTATCTATTTTGCTATATGCCCAGAACCCCCCCACCCCCCAATAATAATGCGTTGAGAGTAAAGAAAAAATTATTATTCAATCCGAGTTCAGCGTATTTTGTACCCACCAATTATGGCTATCTCTCCCGTAATGAGCATCGATGAGAAAATTTTCGGGACCATAATAAAATTACAGAGACTTGAAAATAATATAAGTAAACTCTTCCGGCTAAGTAAACTAAAATAATCGATGTTTTGGTTTTTTTATTCTACTATATTTCGAATTTTGGGGCGAAGATTAACTATAACAGACTCACTGAATAGTTCAGTAAAGTAACACTTTACTGAACAAATATAAAGGGTAGAACCAAACAACAAGTCATTGGAGACAAGCTACAATAATTACTAAAGGACGAAAAACGGTAAAAATACAATTATAGAATGACTTAACCGCAAAAGTAGATTTTGAAGGTGCTCGAACGTGAACTGGCAACTGGGAAAAGTGACTGAACTGACTGAGTCACGAACACCGTCGCCTTGTCTTTGTTTGAACTGTTAAATTGAATTTTATTAATTACTAAAAATACCATAAAATGCAATTCGATGAATTACTGAATGCATGTCGGTTAGGTACGATTAACTGTAAATATTTTGTCTAAAACTATGATAGTCAAATACTTTCAAATTAAGCAAGTAGTATGGAATGAAACCGTAGATCTGCGTCTGTATAATAATATATTGTTAGCAATGCTGCCATGATAAGAAAGTATTTTGCTAACAAGTTTATGTTACTTAGACCAGCATCTTATAGTAAAAATGTTTGGGTACCCTTTTCAGCGATGTGTAGTTTTCATTCTTTGCGTACACGGGTAGCAAATGCCCTGGATTTGGTTCTTGGTATCAAATGACTGGGTAGTCCTCTATCCGTATTCTGTGATGAGTCTATATTAAAATAAGTCAAAGAAACTGCACATTACTAAACATATTAAAACTAGTCTATTAAATAAAGGAACAGTCTTAAAAATTCAAAATAATTTAAAAACATTAAAATAAGAAATAACATAGTTCACGGGGAAAATTTTAAAAATCATCGGTCAGTTGCAGATTAAGCCGACGACCGTCGGGTGGATTGTACCGACGTACGTCGGGTAGATTGCAGAATTTTTTGTCAGGTGAGTTGCACTTTAATCCGACGACCGTCGGGTAGATTTTTCCGAATTTCGTCGGGTGTCTTGCAGTTCCCTTTAAACTTCATTACAAAACAATATGTTGTTTTTTCTTCCTAAATGAACAGAAAAATCGTAGTTAGTAAGTGATGGCCAGTTTGACTTTAGTAAGTAATGGCTAATTTCACTTTAGTAAGTGATTGCCAGTTGGACTTTAGTAATTGATGGCCAGTTTGACTTTAGTAAGTGACGGTCAACAAAAAATTCTACTGTTGGGTTAAAAATGTGCCCAGAACGTTGGGAAAGAGCACACAATAGTATTAATATGTAATAAATGTGTACATGAAATATATAATACAATTTATATAATACTATAAAATAAAATATTGTGTATATAATTATGTGTAAAATTATCCCTCCAAAAAATTAAATGTAAAGGAAGTAAAATATAATATTATTGTTGTTTCCTACTAGGTAAATAAAATCGTCATAATTGACTTTTCTTTTCATTCGTACACTATACGAATGGGTATTACACACGCCCGTAGTCAAATTTTGCTACCCTTCGAAGTTTGTTATGTTTGAGAGGTTATAGGTTATGGGGAGGGGGGGGGTAGGACTTACTGGAAACGGTTAGGTTATATGTTTCCCTCGGCTGCCGAAGGCAGAGGCAAAAATATAACCTATCCGTTTTCAGGCAGCTTTAGGAGCCTGATTTAGTGTTGCTTCGGGTAAATAGTTACAAAATACAGTTAAACAACGTTCCGGACGCATTTTTAAACCATTTCTAGGTTTTTTGTTGTTGGCCGTCACTTACTAAAGTCAAACTGGCCATCACTTACTATAGTGTAATTGGCCATCACTTACTAAAGTTGGCCATCACTTCCCGGCCTGGCCATTACACGCTTAGAAAAGATCTTGACACGAATGTGGTTAGGCCGTGGCAACAGGTTAAGCTGCTAACTTTGACAGGTGTAGTAGTAAATTTTGAAATTTTTGAGGGTGGGGAAGTGTTAACCACATGCAACAAGGCTGTTGTTGCAAAACCCAACACCAAACCTGAAGGCGGCCCCGCCGCAGGTGGGAGGGAAAAATATAACCTATCCGTTTTCAGGCAGCTTTAGGAGCCTGGTTCAGTGTTAATTCATGTGTGCGGTACAAGTGCGGTATAGTAAGGTCTGCCGCACATGATGATGTGCGGTATAGTAAAGTATAGCACAAGTGCGGCATTTGAGGAGATACCGCACATGTGCGGCATATTAAGGTATATGAATGTGCGGCTATGTGCGGCATTGTGCCCACTCTCCTTCAGTCTGACCCAAAAATTAATTTGTAATCCTGAAAAACCGCTTGAAATTAATGCATTACCGAGTGAGGCAGAGCTGGTTGAGACGCGAAATTTTATTCTAGCATTAGTTCTACCACGGTCCTGGAAGTAATAAGTGGCAAGGCTTAAACGGGAAACATAATATTATTATTATTTATTGTTGATGGTGTTATTAATTTTAGGAATAAAACACTAACACAATGGCACCCTTTACCCTGAAATTCTTTCACAATGTAAAAGATAGGAGATAACCATTTCCAGTTGAAATTCTACTGCTGACTGCTTTTAGTTTTAGTCAACCTGGTCAACCAGAACCAGTCGAAATTTGACTGTTTTAAGTACGATCCGAAAGTCGTCGTAAAACGACGAAAAATGGTCAAAGATCCCTGACTGACTATAGATTCTTCGGTTTTAAAACCTATAGTTTTTGTACATCATATTAGTATATATTACAGGATAGTAAATTATTATTATAATATTGTCATTTGCAATAAAATATACGTTATATTATTAAGATCCGCATTGTATTATTTTAGTTTTATCTGACATCACTTTGAATATTTTATATTACACTACAATAACAATCATTTTAATCTAGTCGATTAGACAGCACCAGCCCACTACTACTTAAAAAATTTCTCTGCAGAGCGAAGTAGAAATAACGTGCTACTTGGGATTTAGTGGTCTGTTCAATTTAGTTATTGAAACTGTGAGCAGTGAACCTTACTTAAAATCGAAATTATGTACTCACAGTTTATATTCTGAATGTTACACAACTCTCAAGCGTCGTAGCTTCAAAAAGCTAAAATTAACGTTCGCTTAAAGTCCTGACATTAGTTTATAGTTAACTATAAAAAACAGTTGGTGCAAGTTTGTGGAAGCAAGAGAGAGATATTATTACTTTCACACACTTTTGAAACTTAATTATGAATACATCGACTTGCAGTCATTTGGATGAAGACATCAATAATATACCATTGGCAGATGATGACCCCCAAGGTATAAACAATTTCGAATCAAATTTAATCACGATATTTTTAAAATGATGGTGTCAATATTGAAGTTGAATCGAATTTAGGGCGTGTTGTCTGATATTATTTGTGTAAATTCTGGTGCAAATGCTTGTAGCGTATGTATTTGAATTGCCTATACTTGACACATTCTATAGTTTTAAGACATTAATTTTTTTTCTTTATCATTTATCAGTTGTAATTCAAGAAGGTGATGGTGACTCGCCATCGCAAGCCTCCGGTCCAAATATTGCTGGGCTTACCCGAAGTTTTGACTCACTGCCTTCTACTTTCACGAATGACAGCTTGTCCAGTGCTGGTCCTAATAGTAACTTTTACTTTATTCATGGCATTATGTATGATGTATAAAATTCAAGTCAGACATTACAATGTATTTTCTCCCCACAAATCCTTTAGGTTTGGATCCAGATGTAAGCCCTGATGAGCAAGAAGAGAAGGCTAGACTGATAGCACAAGTTCTTGAACTTCAAAATACTCTAGATGGTAAGTGTATTATTATATATTTCTGTGACATAAATTTTGAATGAAAGGCAAATCCTTTCACTGTAGGCACTAAAAGGTTTTACTGTTGATTAGGATTGTTGAGTAAGAGTTAGGGGTGCTCCTCAAAGTAAAGGCATATTTGTTATCATTTTTATTTATTTGCAGATCTCTCACAACGTGTTGATAGTGTTAAAGAAGAAAATTTGAAACTACGCTCGGAAAATCAAGTGCTTGGGCAATATATCGAAAGCCTTATGTCAGCGTCAAGTGTTTTTCAACCAACATCACCAAAAAATAAAAAAAAGTAATGAGTAGAGAAAAGTCATTAAACAAACAAATTGCTTTGTGCAAACGTACCGCGAATATATTCAATTAGCTATATACTTTGTCCCTTTGTGCTACTCTAGTCTAGTTACGGCTGGAAGCTTGCAAATGCAAACAATATTTCAGTCTAAATCTCCAATTTTCGATCCCAAATCAGCTCAATACTTTTAAGGCATTTAATTTGTACAAAAAAGAGCAACAATGATGAGACCAGCAGATTCGTTCATTCAAAGTGCATGCTATGTCTAATGCTGTAATTCAGTTTCCAGAATACCAGTTATTGGTATCTCTCTCTACGTACCGTTTTTATTTTTGCATGCATTTTTTTTATAATGTAGACATTAAAATGAATTATTAGTTATTAATTTGATTATTGTAGTCTTATGAATCACGATAAACGAACAGAACAAACCAATAATGTTTTATAGTGCTGTACTTAAACTTACAACTATTAACCAAGTCTCACAAAAGATATTTTAAGTAACGTTCAATTGTCAAAGTTGGGGTATAATTATTTACTACTTTATTATTGTTGAATGGGTTTTCCTTGTTGACATCGAGTAAACACGCTTCACAAAGACAGCTGCTATACCTTTTGTATCTGTTTATTGCTTTCCATGTTTAGTTATACAAAATAATTTCCTCACCTTTAATTATATTTTTATAATTTTAGTGTTCCAGTCCATGAATGTAATGAGTACTCTGGTGTGCCCATGTAAAGTTTGAGCTTGAAAAACATTCTTGTATGCGTTTATTTTGTAATACCAGTCAGTATTGTTTTATTTATACATACATGGTAGTTATCATTCTATGAGCATTATAATTTTAGCACAGTGCTGTAGATGAAAGTATACTAGTTAGTACCCTCATACTGCTTCAGTTCTTTCTCCAAAATGTTGTTTGTATTGTTAATTCTAGCATCAATTTTTATTCTTTCGCTGGATTAATTTTGACTTCCTCACATTTTTCTGTAGGGGTATTTAATTGTCTTTAACAGGGGTGGTAGATCTTATAAGAAGTAGAAGCTCGCCACTTTATTGAACATTTGGACGTAATTGATTGACTGGCGGCGTAATCTCTCATCTTTGATCCTCTGTCTATATCTTTACTCTGTACCTTCAATACTGCGGTTTCAACGTTCCTGTAAAGATACCACACTCACTTGAACTGCATCATCACCTGGATTGACTAATAGATTCCTCTGGCTCTATAAACGTAAATGCCCTCATGTAGAACTTTAGGTTATTTATTTATTTGTGCTGTAGAAAAGTAAAAACACTTTTATTATCTAAATCTGTGTACATTTACCCTTTTCGCATTGTGACACTATGTCCTATAAAAAATCTGATTTTTCCTTACTAATCTACAATACCGCTGGTAGTGTAATTATTACACAATGAATTAATGAGTAGCTTAGCTTAGACTAATGTTAATTAGTGTAACGAAGACAGCGCTTGATATTAGTGTAACAGTAACACACATACTAGTATTGGATCTGTTGCTGGTTGGGTTACTTAATAGTTCTTAAGGCGTAATAAGTTAGTAAACATAACTTAATTTAGAATATAGGCATACGCAGGACACTCCTGTATTGATGATGCAGTTAAATATGCTAAAACTATAAAATCTTATTACCCAGTCCACTCTTCCATTGTTGAGCTTACAAGTAAACTAAAAAAGTAAACCATGAAAGTACCTCCAAACATAGGTACAGATACGAAGGCTTTGCAAATGTCTACCTGTATGACGAATTGAACGATTGATTCCAGTTAAACAGGAAAGTCAGGAAAAAGTCCATACTTACTAGTTAGCTCTATCCATTTCACGCATTGATATTTATGTGACCCATGTTTGCATAATATATTATTAGTAGTAGTAGATTGCTATCTTCCTGCCTACTTACACAGAGAATGCGAACAAAACAGTAAGGACTTTTACCTACATCCAAATCTAACTCTCCTCCAATCGTCAGCTGAATAGAATGATTGCTTTTGGCAGTCACATATTTTTTCCAATAACGTTATTTTTTATTCAATTTTATTAAACGTTGCGCTTCATTAATTACTATATAATACATTGCATAAGTATATAATTGACTCAGCCAAAATTAAAATGCTAGTACTAGTAAATATCCTCTATGTGTGTCCTTAATATTTATTTATTAAACAGTAATGTTCAGTCATGAGGAAACTATATAATATATATTTTCAATATTTAATTCGTAGTAATCAGTGAGTTTGCAAACTTTTTGATGTACATTTTTGCTTTCCTGCCTTTCACAATATGTAAGTATAGAGAAAAGTTTTTTTTCCAAATGTGAGGTACGGCAAGAAAATGCTGGAGCTAACGAAGTTGTTGAAAGTATATCGATACACGCGTAAGTAGGTATTTTAAAATAAAATAATTTGAAATTTCAGCTAGTAGCCTTTTCTTCCACGAAATCGCTGCCGATTATCCAACTGTATACATGAAATCAAACAAAAACAAGAAAAAAAATCAATCAAACATTATAATATAATAACATATACCAATTAACAATATTATTACTGAGTAAGGAGACGCTTTAACCGTAAGACAAATCGTTGCCTAGAACTTAAATGTAAAAATACAATTTAGCTATTTCTATTATTACTGCTATTACAGTAATTAAAGTTATAATATTTTAGATTGCTTCATAATTGCTCTGCAGACTGTGACATAGCACACAGCCATTTACTACAGGCGCTAAGGATAAAATAAAAATACAGCTGTTTTTGCTTTATATGAAAAGCTATATAAATAAATATTTGGCACGATTATTGGACTGTCAATAAAAGATGTAAACTCTAATTCTAGTTTTCGTTCATTCATTCAATGTTTTAAGATATTGTCAGGAGTGACTAGCAAAAATGGTCACTCTGAAAGCACAAAAACATACACGCAATAATATTCTGTATGGCATCATAACAATTTCAAATTTTCAAAACTACACTAAAAGTGAACATTACTCCACAAGATAAAGATACAAAATCAGAATTGATATAACACTCACCAAAGATCTTTTGCACTCAAAGAAAGTTGTTCTTAATGCTTTACAATCATCTGAAACTGATCCATCCGTACATTTGATACATTCTTTCAGTGTTTTCTTGTGCTGCAAAAAAATACAAACGCAACAAAACATTACACACCTTATTAATAAAAATTCATATAAGTGTTAATATGCCACCACCAGTTCATCCCATCACACGACTCTGCGATGTAACTTAAATTCAAATATTTGCGTTACGATTTAAAGATAAACGAGAGTCAACAACATCAAATTCATTAAATTTCAATACAAAACCTAACAATAACAGACCAAGGTAAATATTTCAAATTCACATCAATCATCTCAACCATACACCATGAAAGAACATTTAATAGTCAACATTATAATATTTCGGTTTAGGCTTACCACTTGATGACATTCGCTCGACTCCAGACAAGCTCTCAGATCAGCTCTAACCCCATCACAGGCTTTATGATCAAAAGTTTCCATAGTTTCATTGTAAAATTGCTTCATTTGTCCCCTCCATCCCGAATTCTCATTATTCTCATCTGATGTATTCGAAACCATTATTCGTTCAAGTTTCAACAATGCCTGTAAAATATATTTTTGTTTGATTTCTCCTACAAATATGAAATAATATGAACGACTAAAACTCCTTTCCTCAAAAAATTAATATAAAATCTCTTAACAATACACAATGACAATAGATAGTTTAATGCCAGAAAGATCTGGAACTTCAATGTAGAAACTCCTTATAGAACTTTCACTACCTCTTTTATTAAATTAAGTGTTTACGTTCTTCTACGTTGTATTCTGTTCTGTATTTCCGTAGTCAGCAATTTAAATTCCGTACGAAAAAAAATCCCAAACATGAAATACAAATTGTCCCTCCAATTTCTCAGATGATGAAATTTTTGCACATAAAAATTGTACGAATCTGAAGGAATCCTCCAATCAGCTCCGAGCATTCATACAAGCCAAATCAAATGCAAATAAGAAGATCGCTATAAACGTCACCTACCTGCCCCAGCCTATAACACTTTACTTTTTACTACAAACAAAATCCACTATACATTTATAAGAATGCTACACAGTACTACCCACGATATAATGATAATATGAAGACGCTGACGCTACAGACGAACGACCCAGAGAGCGTAAATATACTTACGTACCCACATTATACTCCCACATCCACAGTATTCCACAGCCTTATTTACTACATACTTAAAAGCTATCATTATCTATTGTACTTGTACGATTTCATCTTTTTTTTACTAGTTTAGTACTGTCTTAATATATTTATTTCATCCTGTGTCAGTGGAGCTACGGCCTATGGAGCATCATTCACCAACCATGATAATAAAAAAAAAAGCTTATGCTCACAGACGTCATATGGCATGGCGTACATACGTTGAGTGCGGAGCGCCTCTACCACAGACAAGCGTAAACCACATCAGCCCTCCGTCCTTCACTGCTGATCTTCAGTTTTGCTGTACACTGCAAACATGGAGCACCGTCGCTGCCTCATCCCTATCCCTGAGCATTGGGAGAAGAAGTCCCTGGGGATCCTAGCCAGGCAACGGTCGGAGTGTACAGTGCAGTGCACAGTGAGTAATGGGCCCCTTCCAACGCAACGTTTACGTCTTCGTCGTCCTCCTCTCCTCCCTGGTTTCCTTTCGTCTCGTCTCGTCTCACTCACTTATTAGTTAGCTACATTGCTGCACAACTCGTGCTCATAATTTTATTAGATCATAGATTTACTCTCGCAGGTGAATGCTTACTAGTTTTAGATAGTACAATACAATGCTATTACGACATCATTATCCATAGGTATGTACACACATGCTACTCTACGTGTGGAGGTACGTAACCCCCCCTTCTTTCTTTCCTTTTCTCTCCCACTCCATTATCATCCTCTATCCCTATCCCTCCTAGCCTTAAGCCGATCCTATCGTAGTTTATTCGTAGTAAAGTAAACACTTAAAAAGAACAATCTTTATATATTTTTCATACATTCCCTAATTTACTCCCTGTACTGTATATGCATATTATGTAGAAAATGTGTGGAGTGCTGTAGAGCGTCCAACTTGATTGGTACATACCTTCCATCTATAATTGCCTCATACCGGCAACGGCAACGACACCGGCACCGGGACCGGTCTACTTATTTACACATATACCTATGTAGTTTCTTTATTTATTACGGGGTGGGCAAATGTGAATGGACCCTTAAACTTGTAACGTCTTTCGGTTTCGGTCTCGGCCTTTCCTTGAATTTTGACTCTGTGTACGTACGTATACGTTCACGCTCAACACGCCTGTGCCTCTGTAGACTGCCATGAATAAGCCTAAGCGATATTTAAGCAGTATGTAATAATGCAGTATTATGTACGAAACCAAAGCCAGAACGCGGTTCACGGTGTCATATTATTATCATCGCACCATACGACCATACCATACGCCACACACATACACACAGAGCCATTTGCGTCATGTACATAGCCTTTGTATAAATAAAGCGGACGACAAAACTATTTCTATTTCTAACTAAACAGAGAGGAGTCCTCATTATTGGATTGGACTGAGGAGAGGGGGAGAGAGACAGAGAGGAGAGGACATGAGGAATTTTTAGAGAAATCATCGGGAAACATTGTGTTTAATCCTAAAAGTAAAGTATGCCATCATTATATTTATTTATTTGATATGATAATATGATACGACATGATACTCCACACTACAGATACAGAAGAGAGCATATAGCACTCCACAAGTATAAGTACACTACCCTAATAAAATGAAAGAGGATACGACATAAGGAAAATGTAGGAGCTGAAGAGGGTATATAATCAGTTAGTTGAACACTTCATGAAAATGAAATCGTAACCATATCACTTTCATCAAATTACATACATGGCTATATCTAGATCTATATAGCCAAGCTCGTCCTATATATATAAATATATATATGCTGTACTTTATCTATTATGTAAAAGAGAAGAGAGAGAAACGGACGAACGACCGACATGGAGAAAGAGTCAAGAGACAGACGGAATGACAGGGTATTACAATTACAGTAGTTAGTAGTAGTATAGCATATTATTCTAAGTATGTAGTCCGTGGGTATGCCATGTCAAAAGCAACTATATAAATATATATATACCAGAGGAAGAGAAGTTCATTTCTCCGATTTCGGATGTTATCAAAGTAAAAGTGTATATGAGGATGAGGAAGGTCTATATATACTATATAGAAACTACACAAGGAGCGGGTCGTCTCCAATGAGAAAAGTGTGAAAACCAATCCGCCAACCCCTAACAAATTTCGGATCACATGCAAAACTTGGGGCGGAGTGAGTAATGCCCAGTCTATATATGTGTAGAAAGTACGTTATGCGTTATTAGTCCCCTTGTGTAACCGTATACACACATCCGATCCGGATCCGACATCCATCGAGATACATACCCGGACTATATATATACATATATATGTACGGAACTTACATTATTTTAGCCGTCAAGAAGAAAATACATGGAATTCTCTCTCTCTCTCTCCCTCTCATCCCGGAGCCGGAGCCAGAGTAAAACAACCAGGGAAGCAAGGGCAAAACCGGCGACGGAACGAACGAACGGAGGGAGAGGGAGACAACGCAGCAGTAAAAAGGAGCTTCTTATGCATCAAGTATGTAGCTATATTTTTTTTTGTATAGCTGTCTGGATATGATATGATGCCAATGCCAACGTCCCCTTTCATACCATCACCATTACACATTATCTCTCACACACAACAACAAAAAAACTAATAGGAATAGTAGTAGTACACACACAAGACAAGGAGAGGATGCTACAATCTATCCACACACACAATACAATGCCATTAGATAGAGAGGATGCATACCGATCCCATTAATAATATCACATCGTCCCGTCCACATATAAAGAAATGAAATCCATGAGTAAAGTAGAGTGAGTGAGTGAAAAGAGGCAAAAAAAAAGAACCGCCTTACTTTCCAGCCAACGAACCTTCTTCTTTATGTACCTTTAACTTATTATTATTATGCTTAATAATAATTTCCTCAGTTTCAGTTAGTAGTTCCCAGAGTCCAACCAAATGAGAACCCGAACCCAAATTTTATACTTATATAGGTCTACTCAATCAACCCTTGTTCTACGTGCATTTTTTTTGCCTACAGTTAAACTTAACCTAGAGACTACTACTACTACCAAACCAACCAGAGAAAGGAGTAATATACCTATGCCTATACATATGAATGGCATCCCAATGGCAAATGTAAATGTATGAGATGCGCTTTGGGTTTTTGGGTATATGACGCACACATTATATTTATCCCTTTTTAATAATACCTATATACAGAGAGGATAGACTCGGAATAATAAAGCTGATGTGCTCAAAAAAAGCTGAATATTATGAAATATATCCTGAATATGGTGGACTTCTCTCTCCCCAAAAACCCAAAACTTCACACACACACACTTTGTTGCTTTTAATACTATAAATGCGTATGACAACCTCTTTCTGTCTCACTCCTTCCCTTCATGCTTTTGGTTTAGGCTCGCGGTCCGTTGTGGAGGATTCTCCTCTGATTTCTCTCTCCTCACGACCGTCGGAAGTACCTACGATACGACGAGTACCTCTCCTCCCTACCTCATCTCATCAACGATACATATACCTACCTACCTCTCTACTACGTACCCTAACCCTCACACAAGTACAAATGAATCTCTCCTTGTAGACAAAGAGCCCAAAGATGAGAGCTCCCTCCACAACACATCATGATCATTGAAGCCCAACGGAATGCCCTTTAGCTTTAAAGCCAGTCAGCCACTCCAGCCCGCCCGCCACTACTCCCATCATAGCATTATTTTAAACCGCCTCACGCCGAATCCCAAGTTCCTCCACATCCGTACATACCTACCTACCTCACATCCCCCCGCTCTCACTCACTCACTTTACTTACCACGAACGAAAGCTCCTCTCTCCTTTAACAACTTCCTCGGAAATCCTCACCAACCAGGCGAAGGCGACCCAAGCCAAACTTAAAGCAACTATATGGTAGCCTAGTAGTACATACATGCACTCTGGATATTATAGACATGTGCCCTGCAATATGTATGACCAAGACATTTCAACCGGCACCGGCATCGGGACCGGCCTCAGATGGAGATCCCTACGTTAAGATGCTTCAGATAAGGGATGTGTGCACCGACCAAGCTGACTCTGTCCATATAAAACTACACCGTAGCAGTCAGTAGTAGTAGTAGTAATAATAATAATAGCATGTATTTCAACTCAAAAAAGAAACAGGATGACATGATGATGAGCCAGCAACAAGAAGGAAACGAAGAACCAGAACCAGAGCCAGCCAAGTCAAACGAAGCCAACGTCAAATCCTGGTCTGCTATATCTATGAGTAGATGTGTGCATAAGACAGTCATAGGGAGTGAATAATAGGAGGAAAAGGAAAGGCACGCTCAAGAAAAAGAAAGCGCGGAGTGCTCCCACAACCAGCAGCCAACTCAACTCACTTGTCTCTCTCATGCCTGTCTCATTCCCCATTCTGTTAGTCTTACCCCACTACAGTACATACTCAAGGAGACACTACCTTGCACTGCAAAAGATAAGGAGCTACCACTACAAACAACTACAAGGTAGCCAGAGACCCTGGGATACAAACGAATACGATGCTGTAATAACCTACCTTCCCTATATGATTTTCTATTCTACATACATGGCTCCGCTACAGCTCTATACTTATAGTCCATTCCTAAATACTCCTCTCGCATCATGTTCCCACTCTATCTTCCCTTTTTCAAGAGTCCGTAGTTTGAGACCAACAAGAAGATAACTATAGATAGCTAGAGAGAGAGAGAGAGTCAAGTACATAAGTACAAACTACAGCCACGCCATATCTACCCAACTACAAGAGAGAACTCTCAAGCCAAAGCCAACAGTCGTCTATGACACAACACAGCCATCCAAATGCTATAATGGAACGAATGTACCTACCTACCTACTACAGTAGTCGTAGTCGGTCTATGTAATGGTTAATGTCGTACCTACCTACTATGCCATGCCGGCTTGGGGCTTTATGAAAAAGCAACTCAAAAATCACTCATTTACCATCGCCAACAACCCCACACTCACACAGACACACACTTTCAAAACCAAAAAAAAAAGTTTTACGCAAATCGATAATAAACTTTCAACAAAAATGGAAATATTTTTGGGATTATGACCATCAATGTATACAAATTATACAAAGTCAGGTTAATTCAGGTATGTAGATGTTTTAATTCTAATAATAAATTCTTGTTCCGACTTCTTCATTATTATTTGATAATTTTTGGAATTCCTATATATATCTATATATATAATTTTTATGAATTCCAAAAAAAAAGAGAAAAAACAAAAAACAAAAAGACGTAATCAATAGTCCATCAGGTAACTCAGTTGTATTTTTTTTATATAAGTGGTGGTGGTGGATGATGTTTGGATTTCGGATGAGAATAGAGATTTTGCTTGTATTTTTTTTTAAATTTGTTGTTGTATTAATATGATATATTATATTTATACTTACGCTTGTTTTTTTTATCTTTTTCCTTCAAAAATCAACTATTATTAGTAGTATTTTTGTTTCTTTGTTTAAAGTTTTTGAAATGTTGAACAACACGATTGTGGATTTTTATATAGATACACATTGAATACTATATGTCGTATGTATGTAACAAGTATATTTTTATGTAATTTTTTTTAGTTAAACTGTTCTTTTTTTGAAACAGTAGAACTTTGTGTGAGAGAGAGAGAGACAGAGAGAGAGAAAATAAAAAGAGTCCAAATTATTATACTGTTGTTTTTGCACAAATTAATGACAAGAGAACGACGACGACGACAACAACGACATAAAATGACCGCGTTTTAGAGTAGAGCTCTCCTCCTTTTCTTTAACAGAACTAAAACTACTACTTTTATATGTTATATTATTATATATATGTACTACGGGTGTTTGTGTGTGGATATATAAGTAGTTTGTGATAGTAGATAATATTATAATTATCAATCTACCTTCTCCTTGGGTATTAGCTACGATTATTGTATAATAATAGTAATAGTTTAGGAACGTAAACGAAAGAGTGAACCATTTTTTTTATAATATTATATAATATATAATAGATATAATAGATAAAGTAAAATCATACCTACATCATAACTACTAGTAATCATCAACTATCATATAGGAACCAAATATATACATTAGACGTAATTATATATATATACAAACACCAAGTAATCATATAAGTACCTAATAATAATATTTATATGGAGTAATTTTGAGAAGTTAATAACACAGGACCTGTCCAAGAAAAAAAAATAAGAGAAAAAACATAGAGATAAAATAAAATTAAAAAGACAAGAGCAAAAAACAAAAATCCCCCCAACTACAGACTACAAATATAGACCAGTTAAGATTGTATACGATAGGATTCCAAAAGTAGAGTTCAGAAGTTATATATTATATAGAGTAGTGTTTGGTAAGTGTTAGTTGTACAGCAAGTAATAATAGACTAAAAAGTGTAATCATTCTTGTTGTTTTTTTTATCTACCCTAAACAACTTTATTTTATTACTTCAGTATTTAAAAAAATTCATTCATAATTGAGCTACTTAATTAATATAATTATTAATTACGTAACAGAAGTAAATTATCTTGTATATTGTAAATATTTATTGTGAAAATACTTCACGCACGCAGACCCTTATCTACATGAAGTCCTAGTACACACAACAGACACACAAAATAAGTAAAATCCTGACAAAAATGTTTTTTTTAGAAGTCATAATTAGATATTAATATTATATTTTCCCTTTCTCTTTCAAGTAGTAGTATTTTTTCCCATCTTTTTTGAACATTATATGAACGGGGTAACATGCCCTAAATATTCATGGCAAGCAGCACACAAACTTCCAAAAGGCATACCCATATATATATATATAGATATATTGTATGTATGTAATATATAATGTGTCTCTTGTGTCGGTCGCGCTTAGCCATGAGTGTAGTTACTAGGAATTCTGAGTAAATATTATTATTTGAAATCAAATTTGAAAAATAAAATAATAATAATATGTGTATTCAGTATTCATAATTATAGTAGTAATCATCATCATCATCATAAAAAAAACAAAGAAACACAAAACAACAACTTTGACAGAACCAATTTCAATTTGTTAACCTTTAAAAATTCTATATTGTTTTTAGAACAGTAATAGTTCTTTATCAAACTTATAAAAGTCTTTGTAAGTTTATAGGGGCAGAGGATGTGAAAATTCTAAATGTTTTTCTTTTTTTTTTCGTTATTTTGTATAAACATCATCTTATCATCCTAATATACACAAAATGCAATACTCTCCTCAGCGCCTTCACGCGTCTTCTTCATCCTCTTCCCCCTCACCTTCTCCTTCAACGTCGCCTTCATCCTCTTCCTCTTCTGCTCATTTCCAACAATCACAACACAAAAAAATTCGCATGAGTATACACAACATTCTTGAACGACCACCTCTATATTTCCCTCTATTACGCTCCTTGAGCTTTAAAACTACACTACTTTATAACTTTCTACAAATCCCATAAAATATACGATGATGCCTACTTTTTGTAGAATTGCTATTAATTGAAAATATAAATAATTGAAGATTTGCAATGTTTACCTTCTCCTTCAGGAATATCCTCCTCCTCTTCCTCCTCCTCCCCTTCTACATCCTCTTCATCTTCCTCCACTTCATCCTCCTCACCATTCTCTTCCTTCCTAAGTTTCTTCACATCTTCACTTTTATCCTAAAAAAAAATAAAATGTACAAAAGAACAAAATTAGCACAGGTAATCATCATTCATTGGAGTCATAATGGCAAATTGTAAGATTTAATCATGTCCCGCTCCTATCTCTCTTGGACATTCCAAAAATTTGAATATCTTTAAAACATGTTTTTCCGTAACCGATAATCTGTCAATCACTCATAGTAATAATAGAATATAATGGAAAAAAGTATAATACTAACGCCTATATGAACGAATGAACTCGGCCGGAATTCTCTCTCCCTCTCATAATGTATACAGTGTGTAGATATAGAAAAACTATATAAAATTGTATATAGCTACATTATAGCGGCGAAGTGTAATAGCGGCTTGTCAACACAATCCAACCATCTACCATGCGCGCTCAGTGCCGAAACCACGCCTCCCCCCTATATAATGCTTTGATAGCATAGTCTGCCATTTTCTTGTATGGAAAACCTACACACTCGACGCCGGCATGAATATACTATTCCCACTATATACAGAGCCTCATTGAAAAGTTATCGATTTTATTGTAAAATAAATGTAAAAACTTTAATTTGAATTCAAAACTCCTTCACACCAACTTAGGAACACTCTTAAAATTATGAAATAAAAAAACAACACTAAAATTTCCCGCTTACTCCTGTCAAATGTACTTAGTCCAAGGCAAATGTATGGGGGTATGTATGAACAAATGTACACACTACTACTACTACTACTATGATACAAGAATTTCAAAAATTTGTAAACTTACTTCAGCTGCTCTTTTTGTGCCTTTAACTTCCGCTTTGGCGTCTCCTGCCTTTTCGTTATTCTCAGCCTTATCAACGGCAACTTCTTTATCGTTTGAACTCATTTTTATTGTTTTAATTGTAGCAAGCTACCGAAAGCCAAAAAACCTCCAATAAAATGTATGGGGAGCGAGAGAACACGATGAGACACGGACGAGCTTGTGAACCGAACTGAGTGAAGTCTCAGATCAGAAAGAGCGGCCGAAGCTTGGCTTTTGTTTGAAAGCAGTTGGTCATGCCGCGGCTGGGACTCAACTCATCACCCGATTGGCCCAAAATATCAAAGAGATTGGAATTTTCTCCAAATTTTCCAAATGACTCCTCATGATTCATTTCATTCATACAGCTAATCTGAAAATTTTCAAAATTTTACATAATATGCAAATGTCATTTTTTCATAAACTTTATAAAATTTTCAGGGGTTTGAGAGCAACTTAGGAGAGTCGTTCAGTACTCTGGGTTTGAGACATGAGTCTGCGCAGAGAGGGAAGCTTCCTCGATGTTTCAACTGTCGTCGCAAGAAACCCCGAAACCCCTTTGCCGAACACCTGCTGCCGCCTTCTCGCCTCCTCAACCCATTCTCGACCGCCGGCTCCACACTTAATCAACGGGACGACGGTCCACAGTCCCTTTCCACCACCAAATCTCACACTATCACATGTGAAACTCTCACCGCGCTCTTTTTTGAATAGTGTCTTCACTCGATCACTGGGCAAAAACAGGTGAGCAGAGGCTCGGAGACGTTCCCTTTTCATCGAGAGTTGGTCATCAAAATTCACCGAAAATGGTAAGGTTTTTATCATAATTGTGTTCGATTAATTGTAGCAACCATAATTAATCAACATTCCGTCGAATTTTTCTCGAAAAATAGTTAAAAAATTGGAAAATCCAAATCGTATGGTAGTACCTCTACGGAGCACTACCTTTAGTATAGGGAAGTAGAACGGCGTGGTAGTCGAGCTCGTGGCACGAATTTCAATTGTCCAACCACGCCGGCCTTATACATTTTACATTTTATCATTTACAAATGGAGTTGCAGTTGAAGAGTTAGCATCAGTTTCTAATATTCCTAAGTTGGTTTTTTCCTGAATCAACGATAGAGTGTAAATTAGTCTATTATATTAGTTGTTTCTTTAACTTTATTACTAACTCTGCAAGTGAATTGACTGCGGTGGACACGCAGCAATGGTATATAAACTTAGCAGACTTTAACATTCTATGTATTGTATTGATTGCACATGTTTAACTATTGAAAGAGAAAATTCAGTTTAGGAGACTTGTATTTGTATTAAACATTTTATTTGTCTGTTGAGGTGTATGATACTTCCTTCATTTATGTGATAGTAATTTAAAATTATGGAATCGTAATTTCGTTATTTTTCAATTTTCAGGTGAACATACCCAAGCAGCGACGTACGTTTTGCAAAAAATGCAAACATCATAAATTACATAAAGTAACGCAATACAAGAAGTCTAAGGAAAGGACAGCTTCCCAAGGCAGAAGGCGTTACGATCGTAAACAGCAAGGTTATGGCGGTCAGACTAAGCCCATTTTCCGAAAGAAGGTAAATTAATAATATCTTGTTTATGTTAAGTATAAAGTAAAGTTAAAATTGATCAAATTATAGTTCACGTTGCACGTGGAGTGAATATATGATAGAACCAAGGAAACATATTGATTTGTGTGAGTAACTCATTTTTTATTCATGTTTCTTAACAGGCTAAGACTACCAAGAAGATTGTATTGAGAATGGAATGTACCGATTGCAAATTCCGTAAGCAAATCCCTTTGAAACGATGCAAGCATTTCGAGTTGGGTGGTGACAAGAAGAGGAAGGTAATTATCTTACTAATAAATACGAATACGTGTCATAAAGTGGTAGCGGAGATTTCTACAATATTTCTTTCCGATTCGACTTGTGTAGTGTACGTGAAGTGAAATTTTCTTAAATAAGTATTATTAGCAACGTGGTGAGTCTTATCATTCATGATCACTTCCCAATTGTGATTATTTATGAGGCCCATCATATGCTTATTAGGTTTTTGTAATGATCCTTACTAACTGTAGGATCCACCTCCAAAGTGATCTCAAAATCGTGCACAGCGCCTCATGCCAGTATTTTTTTTTCTATTGACTATTGAGATACCAATTGTTATTTTTATTTTCTTGATTACTACATAGTGTTAAAGAGATGTTTTGTTACATTTCAAGTCGCATCGGAACCGAAAAGAAACTAAACAGATTTTCTTATTGCCTGTGATAATCGATAATTATATGAGCCGTGATTATTAATTTAGTGTAATTATTATTGTACACGTAATGCAAAATCTAACAATTCCGTAATTTTTAATCCTAGGGACAAATGATTCAGTTTTAAGCTGTAACTAGGGTTTTGTCAAGAACGTAATAAACCTCGTATTTTGGATCAATTATTAAACCATTCGTTGTTTATTCCCGAAAATCGATTTATTTTTCTTTATCATAATTGAATCATATACAAGCTCACCTTAGTACTAAGTTAACAACGAAAACGAACAATTCATTTTAAAATTTATGGGTCATTCATAATATCACACAAGCGTTTAACAATAGTATTTTATGTATAACAATTAAATATTAAGTAGCTAAGTACATTCAAAAAACCTTACTAGCTGACCTCAGGAGTACCATTATTATTGCTAGTATTACTATTAGTAGTAGGAAGTGTTGAGCATGAATTCAATTTACTCTCAAGAATCGATAGCTGAGCCTCGATTTTGCACATCTGATAGTGAATTTTTTCTAACCTGTCTTCACACGCTCTTGAAAAATGATTCAAAAAAGATACGGTAGTCGTTAAAAACTGATTAATAAAAGCAACTAATCGTTTGTGATCCAGCGGTTCCACCTGCAAATTGTACAAATCGACGTTATCATTAGACGAATGATGCTAGGTTTTGGAAATCATGTGATTTTATTGTAAAAAACAATACAATAACTTGGCTCCTGACTTGCTCTTGTTGAACAGCAAGGCATGCCATAATTATAAAATTTCACATGAGTATTTGGGTATTCATTATTTTATTGATTGTGGTGTTTTCTGATGCGATCGAAATAATGGGCTCACAAGTTCAAGCACTAGAACGTTACGCATACTGTCTCGATTAAACATGTAAGGTAATGGCTTAAAAATTACAGCACAGGCATAGAGTGTATTAAAACAATACACACTACAAAAGCGTGCATTTTTTAGTACTTGTTTTGATAGTCGGATTTTAACATTTATAATTTTAATTCCGGACCGACTGGACTGGACTAGGACCAAGAGTTTACTACTGGCGCAGTGCGATTCGTGGTCGTGTAAGTTTTTTGTAAGCGGATGAAAATGAAAACTATGCATGATTATAAGTTAAATACATATTATTTGCACACCAAACCCTTAGAAGTGTCAGACATCATAACTAGCAGTAATTACCCTTGATTGATTTATTACGTTCATGCTTTCGGCTTGGTGTAATCGACTCATTCTAGTTGACATTTATTTTATTTATAAAGTGCTTCTTTTAATAGCAGCACGGTAGCAGAACATTATGTAATTAGTCACAAACCATAGATTACGTAGTAGGTATACATAAGCTTTGAATTAATACGCATTTCCTAAAATTTTGTCCCCACCCTTTAATGTTTAAAAAGAGAATTATACTAATTAAGAAAATGAAACCACAGGGCTTACATTATTAATGTCAATCCCAGCTACTGCCACGGATATTGTGTCCACTTCCTCCGCTGAGCTTCGATTCATCTCTAAGACTGTCTGCGCCGACTTCTTCAGTTGTCAGTCAGTCAAAAATTCACGTTTTGATACTTTGTAGCGTAGTAAATTAGATGTTTGCAAAATTTAGTATATCCAGAGATCTAATCACAATCGAAACATGGAAATTGCTTTGAATTTCGAAGTAAATTACGCTGTTTAATAACGCTTGTAAAAATATGAAAAACCGTCGATTTTAATACATTGAGATGAAATCTATATTGATATGTATAAGTAGTTGTAAGTTGTAAATACAAAAGTTATCTTCCTCCCTACATACTTTACTGACAATAATTAGCAAATGTTTGAAAAAATGCTGAAAATTGGAATTAAAGTACTAACTATATAGTAAAAGTGATACGTAAGTATGGGCTTATGATTTTGACAGGTAAAAAGAGAAGTTGAAATTGCTTTTTGGAAATCTTCCTTCTTAGTTAGTCACAAAAATGAAAGCGTTTGCAGTCTTTCACTCTTCTTGAATCCAAAAAACGAATTATTTTACTCGATCTAGTTAATGAATCACCAAATATACTAATTAATTATGTGCGTTTGGATTTTTGGATTGGAATTTTGGAATGATAATATATTATTCTTGATATTTTTTATTAATAAATGGGATCATACTTGAGGATAGTGGAATTTTGAAGGGAAGCGGTTCTTCTTTATTTACAGTTAGTTTCAGTTTGTTACCTCACGAGGACTCTAGTACTATCATACCAAAACCTCATAAAATGTATTGTCGCATATTTCATATCTCATCTATAATATGCTATGGATGTATTCTTTTACAAAACTTTGTTACATAATAAATTAATATAGGTAGTGGGCAGTAACTAATATAACATGTAATTAAAAACCAATGTTCGAAGTTCGAAATACAAATTGCGATCAATGTACCAGCGTACAAGGAATACCTAGCGCTCTTTTTAGACCATTGATTGGTTTGTATCAAGAGCAATTCTAGGCTCATATCAAAATTTATTAATCAGAGGAATTACCAGGCAAAAATTGTGTATATATTACTTTAGGGCAATGGGAATTTTAACCTAACTCGGAAGCAAAACCGTCAAGATGGAAATAAGCTTTAAGTGCATACTTACGGTTTAGCTATTCATTCTATGTACTCCATTGGAAATTATTCTAATATATAGCGTTCGTCCCTTAAAAACAGCATTGCTCCATTTTTCTAAAGCCATAAAACTATTTTTATATATTTCGTATAGCTTCTATACCAATACTATTATTCCCAATTCCCGGTGTAGTTGCCTATATAGAGTGTGGTGTTATATATAGACAAAATAAAATAGGTATGTTTTTTAAGTATGTGTACTAGTACTATTATTGTGCAGGCTTGTAATCTAGTATGTATAATCCATAATATCTCGTGTAACCTTCTCTCTACCTATTAAGCGGACATATTTTTTTTCCTTGTTAAAATCAAAATACATTACTCAATAACAACCTGGCGTTGATGGTGAATTAGATTAGAACGAGTGTTGTACCGCAATGCAATGGAGCGGAAGTATAATAGACTCACAGTGCATAAGAAATATATATATGTCTCTTTTCTAGAAGAGAAAATGTGTAGAAAAGTTCTATTATAATTCAAAAGTGTGGATTTGAATTAGTGGAAAATTTTATTGAAAAATGTCTATTGTTTAAAAAAAGGTCAATGAATGATACATATATTTCATGAGCTTATGTACATGGCATGGCACAGTAAATGTATAGACTGGAACGATAACGATGGCTATAATGCGGGAATTTACCATATTAGTTAGGTGCATATATTACTATTGCTTAAAAGCCAAAAACTTCCTTACTGGCTTTAAATCTAAATATAGTCAATATAAGAAGAATTTTTGTGCGTATTTATGTACAAAAACAAAACAGGGACACGGGGAATACTGACTTATGTGAGTAGGTATGTATGTATAATTATATACCTATATCAGCCTCCTCTGCATATAGTCTATATACTATGTTGTTATTTTTACGTTCGGACCATTAACAAAATTGGTTTGAGAGACACACCTAAATCCAACGATGGGGATTATTTCGGATTAAGAAGGATGCCAAAAGGAGAAGCACCTTTTTCACGTGACTACATTATACAGATACATATAATATATGTAAATTTTGGAAAGTATATGTACCTTAAAGCCTTAAACCATATAAACATGGGCGGTTACGGTTATGTGCTCGTACTTACGCACATATAGCTTTGTTGTAAAAATTTAAAAAAAAAATAAAAGTTTCCATATAAACATAAATGACTGAGATACATAATATGATTTCCTACATTTAAGTAGTGCACATTTGTATTTATTGTCGAGGCTTGAACTCATCGCCAGTCTTTCCGTCGGTCATAATTTCCATGATATGTGCCCTCTCATTATGTGTACCTTAACCTTTACATGTTTGGCTCCCAAATCTATTTTAAGTACACCCTACAGACAGACGATTTCATGCTAAGTCGGAATTATTGGAATTTTGCCCTTTTCTTATATAGTTTACAAAGGAAAATGCGTTTGTTGTGTAGAGTAATCTTAATACACGATGTCTCGTTTTTCATAAAAGAGGCTGATCTTTCAAGGGCTATAGGGCACCACTGCTAAATCAAAACAATAACCCAACTTAACACTTAAGATTTAAAAATTCAATAAGATACATGAAATGATTAAGTTATTTTTGTTTCAGGGTGTAATAGGTCCGATTATTTACTCCAACCATAGTTGCTTCTTTTATTTTAGTGGAGTAAGAAACTTCTAAAGAGCCTTCAAATCTGTCCAAATTCTCACCTAAGCAATAGTAACATAGCCGAATGTAACAGTTCTATATGCGATTGTGAAACCATCGTTCCTCACTCACGTAATATATGTCTCATTACGTGCTACCACCAGAACCTTTTTTAGTTGTTTGTAGATACATATTCCGGCTCCGGCCATCATCATTTTAAACGTCAAACACAAAAACATCAGATTTCCCCCGTCTTGATTTCACGATCCAGAATTTAAATCCCCACATTCTACCGGTGACTCTACTAAATGTAAACAGACAGACACGCAGGCATGGGAGTGAGCTGGTGAACTAAAGGATATACAATTTCTGTGGCAGACATGGCCGCTGGCTGTAACATATATTAATATCAATATATAACGATAAACTCATATTAAATACACACAAGAAGCATTCATTAATGTTCTAAAGCGGCAATTGGACAACCCCACCTAAAACATACATTTCTGATTTAAATTTGATTTTTGAGTGTTTTCTTATGGTTAGTTTGTATAAGACAATTCATATGCGTAATTTCTTTTATGCAAAAGATGCTTTAAAAGTTAAAATAAAGTTAAAGTGAGATAAGCTCACAAATTAAAATTGAATTATTTTCTCAGAATACGTTCCTTTATGCAACAGCGTAATATTAATATATATCAGAAGTGTCATTTTAGGGCTGGGGGGAAAATATCTGGGGTTGCTGCTTGGGGGGGGGGGAAATGACCGGGGGGATAATGTCCGTATACCGCGATATGTATTCTCATTTTGATGAATTGGAGGTGAATTCATTCATTGATTCATTTATTCATTCATTCATTCTATTCGTAGTTCTTAATTTCTGAGTGCCATTATATGAGAAACACAATGGATGGATATAGAAAGGTGGTTAAATCGATCAACTGACGGTTCATAGTTTATAATTTGTTATTTGTCGTCGTTCTAAAAGTTGATTAATTGGATACTTGTTCCAAATGAATGAGAAGACAAATTGATGATATTCTCTCACCTGTACCTGCGCCTATACACAGGAGTCGCTTCTATCTATTATCTATTCTTCACATGCGTGATCGCTTCTTGTATTTTGGACATACATCATCACACTACTTACCCTTGGCTTACCTATTTGTATGGTTTGTGCCTGTTTATAGGCTTTGTCAGTCTTAAATTATCTTAAGACTTCAAAATTCAAAAAAAGTTAGTCTAAAAAATAGTGTAGACGTAATGTGATGTAATAAGTATATCAGGTAAAATTATATACTAATAATTTTCAAACTCTAAGCTGCATGGCATGGGTTGTAGTATTTGATTTTATTAATGTAGGTACTTTAGTATTTTGTTTTTGAACATTATCCTCTCCATTACATACATACCATATAGGTGTTGTTACATGCATTTGCCTATGATTATGCTTCGATGTGCTTCGCTCTTTGAGCGAAGAGTTAATTTTCCGAGTACAGATGAGCAATTTCAATGAACCCGATAATGTTTGTTAAAAGATGTAAGAGCAAACAAAGCAAAAAACACTTATCACATCCTCAAATTCCCACATTATATCGCCGGTGAAGAAGCATTTTCGCCTAACTTGAACGTAATTCCACATAGGGCATAGGCAAAAGTACTCCTTCACCGACGATATTATGTAAGCTGCTCCCTGATATTGAAAATTTTGTATAATTATAATTAGTAGTTTGCAGCTAAATTTTACAGCCTCTTGTAATTGAGATATAGAATAGGATCTGTATTTATAATTGTGGTAATAAAGGGACGCTTTATACCCGGACATTTCTGCAACCGCACATTTGAGATATACCCATTGGATACAATGAAAAGTTAACTAAATATCAGTTGTTAAGATTTCCTAGAATATAGATTACTGCATGACGATGACGATATTATTATAACACCACTGCCACTCTAGCATTTGGCATTATCCCATTTAAGAGGCAGAAACATGAAGATATTTGTGGTTTTTCACTCTTGCTGCTTAATTTGTGGCTTTAATGTCTAATTATTTAGGACTCCGATAACAATGTCTTTATTTAGCATCTTTCATACTTTCCTATACACTAGTATTTCCAATTCTAATAATTACTTTAGTTATGCGATTACATTGAAATTACCAAATTACAAATAATACTGAAAATCTTCACGACAGCGCGTCACCCAAAAATTGCCATCAATTAATTATAATTTTCTATTAGTTGAGAATAGAGAAAGTTTGTTCTGTTTTTTTTTCTCGGAGGCGTCTACTTTTTGTATAATTCAGTGTATTGAAGGGAAAATAATATATAGTACAATAAATAAATGAAATTAATAAAAATAGAGATATTTCACATTATTAGCCAGCAAATTCGTTTCTTCGACAATTAACTCGCAATATTTTTGAGATATTAAATCAAAACGGGAGGGTTAACCAATTTTTTTCGCTAATCAATGGATGACATTTTCAACCGTTCAAGATCAAGACCGAGTCTATAATAACATGTTTTAAGCTTAATACATTTTAAAATAAAAATCACAAAGTTATATTCAAGACATACGCATCACATATATTATGTAGTACACTCTTGAACTTTCTTTTAAAAAACCGATGGCAGTGACTAATAAAGCAGTGTAGACGTCCCTGTAAATCACCCAAGTCAACAAAGGTGTCAAAAAATACTTGTATTTTTTCAAATGCTTATTTCCAAAGTAGTAATTGATGACATCATGACGACTGACTGTAATTCGTTTCTAAAATCAGCCCATAGCAATAAGGAAAACTATAAAATAACCAGCAATAATATGTATCTACACATAAAAAATAAGCCTACTAATTCATTATGGACCATGTACCATGCATTAAAGCTAATCCAATCTCGTCAAGTGCAGTTTTAAATGTATATGACCATGGCGTCATGTAACGCTTAAACGTTAGTTTGTAGACACTAACGATGACGATAAGTGACTCTGCGGCTCTGTACAGGCAAATCTATTTAGAAGATGTGTATTGCAAACATCCTATAGAGCATTTAATCGTATAATTATAGGATGTAAATAAAGGATCCCGGATGACTTGAGAGCACATTATAAGTAATATCATCTTGTCCTCGTCTACGCAGAAAGAAGCATCCGCTTAAAAGAATAAAATCAACGAACTCTCATCTAGAAGCTAGCTCTCGTCTAGCAATTCTAGAATGAAAATGTGCCAATTTATTTCCCTTAAATTCTTATAGCTTCGTGTAAAAGAATGAACTTACTCTTCGCAAAATATAACGAAAGCACATAGTGGATCCGGGTTTATTAGTCTATACTCTATATGTATTTCTGATATACTCTTTTTTCTGTATATACTTATACATCCCAGACGTATATATCTAATTGGAATGTTTTAGAGTGTATAGGCCAGAAAATTTCTCATTTCTCTCGGGGCATGAACTAATACACATAATATAGTACATTATACACTACAACAGAGGATAATTTATGTACTTAATAGTTATATATGGATATGAAAGAGGAACTATGGGCTCCAAGCACCAATACCAATGTCTTCAGTTATTATTAACTTTTCCATTTTCTATTAAATTAGAAGGCGGGTTTATATAATCAGATTCAGCACGTCTAGAATAACGAAAATAATTGGGAGTTAATTAAAGGGAAATCGAAAAGACCTAAAGATTATAGATTAGTATGCAAACTTGATGTGTAGACTGTATATTCACACTGTAATATAGCCAGTAGACAGGTCTGACGAGACGACCAGATTCATTGCGGATATATGTATGGTCTTGCTATTGTAATATCCGTGCAGTGTAGCTTCTATACACTCTTTCTCCTATACCTCTTGCCAGTCACAGTCCTAGTGTCCCAGGCTCTAAAAAGTCATGATCATAGACAGATCATATCAGAGTCACATTATACTCAAGTACATAGACTATACGACATACATATTATGTAGATGAGATGTGGTTTGAGAGAAGTGGTAATGATCCTGACTGAGTGAGCCATAGGAAGACGCCATCAACAATCAACGTGAACATGCCTTCCGACATGACATGAGACACTGTGGACTGTCAGTCTAGAACAGAAGAGAACAGACGAGACGAGAGCATGCCAATAACTGTGGGCACTCTCTGTGTAGAATGTAGCAAGTGGAACTAAAGTACACATCCTATTATAATGGTTTCCCTTGGGCCAAAAATTGTTTTTGAGTCTTCACTTTATTTGATCTAGCATAATAACCCCAGAACCCATAAGTTTCATAGCCATAATATATCCAAACTATCCACTCCAACATTAACAGTCGTCGATCCGTTCAATTTGTATAGGCATCATATTGACGTTGGCTGGTGCTGGTGCTGGTACTATATGGTGATGCTATGCTGGTACTGGTACTGGTTGGTAGTTTGTCAAGTTGTCGACGTTGAACATTTCCTGGGATGCTCTGCTGACGCTGACAATTGGCAACATGATCAACTTCTTTGTAAGCCAACTAAAACTAACGTAAGACGAGAGACAATGATGGGTTGGGAATATTTAAAATATTTGTCTTCTTGGTGATTCAAATGGGTAAATAGTATATGAATGCGAGGTGTACCTATACCTATGTATGTGGAGGTGCGAATCAGTAGGGAAATGCAGTGTGTGTGCGTGTCCTTTATTACCAAGTCATTTCGAGTTCAAAATTCTACAAAACCAAGTCTCCCATTTCATTGACAGCAGAGGACTCTCTGTTCCACAGGCATTCGCATAGGCCTCACCGGTACCGGTCCTTGCGACAATATTCGAATTCGAATTCGACTGTAAAATACATAATGAGAGGATGTACAGGTATGTGAGACGTCTGTCTGCAGACGGAATGCTCTGCTGTTCTCTAGTATACATGAAAACAAAATAAACGTACAAGTGTGAATTAAAAAACTGAAATTGAAGATTGCTATAAGGATGATGCGATCTGTTCTGTTCCTATGATCTATCATGTCTCGCTCTGTCTATATTCTATAAGACAGCCTCCCTTCGCCTTCATGTACAGTAGACAGCGTAGATGGAAATTTCATATCTCTATCTTTCTTCGTATCTTGAGCCAGTGTGTCTCTGCCATGTCTTCTGATCTTCTTCTTCTTGAGGCATACAACTTGTGCTCATGCTGATGCGGCATGATAATGCACGCAGTGTTGGCAGAGCATACGGAAAAGGAAGAGCGGAAGGAAATCGAATTGGAAATCACGGATAGTTATTACCTATACGTAAGGTAATTATACTACAGGCAACATGCTCTATACAATATTTGTACAATATCTTAAAATCCCACACACAAGCTTCATACATACACGTTTCTTTTTTATATTTTACAAATTTCATACTTTAGCTACTCGATACTCCATGCCATGTTCATATACTACATCGATACACCCCATATCAACGTATATCTATAGTAGGAGTCTACAGTCTACATGGCTGCCTATATTATACCGTGAGAGACGCGGATCTCCATTCAACTTAATACGAACCTGTTCACGCTATTATAGTATATCACGTGAGGATTATATTTAGTCATTCTTCATTATTTTTATGCAATGCTTAATCCATCGCTGGCGAAGGACATGGGCAGCTCACATCAGGTGTGCAGCAGAAGCAGAAGGCATCATTTTACATAATTACACACTGATCCGGGGAGAACAATTATTACTATATTTCTTTTGACCCATTGTAAACCAATTCAGAGGCGGATCCAGGATTTTGTCATAGGGGGTTAATAATATTAAGCGCCCATCTTGGTAAATGGCCCCTCCTATCTCCACAATATTAAAAACATTCCTTCTGGGGAGGACCCCCCCCATTCTTGATCCGCGGCTGACTATATAGCTACCTACATATAATATGATTATTACATGACCTTAATTATGATTCTCATATGATACGGCAGTAGGATAGGATGAGCTAAAAGTTAAGACCAAGATGCTATGATGCTATGGATGGGGTACCTCATGTGCCTCACATGAGAAAATACAGGGCCAGAGGACCAGGACAACTTTTTAGGTGAGTGGATCAGCACGTCTTTTTATTTCTAGTTGGTACTGTCAACTGTACTGACTGAGGACTAACTAAAAGAATTTCAACCCTCTTGCGGTCTATATACTCACCGTGTATTTTGTAATAATTATATGCACCTGGGAATGATACAACTCCAGTCATTATACGGAGGAATTGGAAATTAGGAAATGAGACTCACTCAGCAGCAGCTCCCACTGATTGAATTTGAATTGCATTTTACATTTACCTGTAGCAAGAAGGCTGTGCTAGAGACCTAGACAGCAAGTGTCCACTAGCCGGAGCCGGCGCCGGCACCATCCATCCACTGACTGCACTATAGTCTATAAGGTGAGTAATAATAAAGGAGGCATATACCTACTACTTGGACTTTAAAGGAATGTGCCTCTTCATGCTCATAATAATAAATGGGGGGATAGGAGTAGGAACTCTTGGACGTCTTAAGTCGTACTCTCAACTTCTTGAATTCTTTCTACCATACAGTATTACATTGCAGTGGACTGCATTGTAGTGCACTGCATTGCAAAGGACCTCGATGGAGAAGTTACCAATATTATATTCTACACCTTTAGCTACTCATAACTCATAAAGTTGAGTCCAAAATAGTACCTACCTAGTACAAGATAGATGCTCAGACAACTCAGAACCAGAGCTCACTACAACAAGTTACAACTTACCTGTACCCACCACCACCATCACCACCACCACCACCGACTCTCTTGTCCTGTTTAACAGTCTTGTATGAGAGTGAAGTAGTTGTAGTAGTATGATGCTACGTATCTGTGTAGCCATAGTTTGTAATAAGTCGACTCATTTCACCCTCCAACTCCAACTCCATCATCCCAATGCTGCAATGCAAATGTAATCCAACAAAGAAACAGACACACCACCAACGCCAACCACCACCACAACCACCACAATAACATACCGAGCACACACACACACACACAGGTTTCATTCTTTCTCTCATGTTCACGTCAACAACCAGTCAGTTCTTGAAAATCGCCCAACCACGCCAAACGAAACGCAAGCGAAAGCTCAACCAAGGCAGCAAGACTCAACGTGGATTATTGTATCACATTGTATCGTATCGTTACTAAATATAATATAATATATAAATAATATAATATCATTGTTCTTTATTGCAATATTGCAGTTCTGTTCTTTCTTACCTTCCCTTTCCTTGTCGATCCTCTCTCATTCGAACAAAAATCATATCAAAACCATAGATACTAAATTAAAGTAGGTATATTTCCTTGGATTGAATTTTTTATATTAAATTATAAAACACCCTGATTTATCAAACCGACGACCTTCTATCATATTTTTATCATACCATAATAGCGTCAGACTATATACAGCAGATTCTGAAAAGAGATAAACAGGGAGGCAGTGACATTAGATAAACTAAGCACCCACATTTTTATAGGTGTACAGTTTTTTAAATCCAAAATAAATAAAATCTCCCACACCGCTACTGTCTAGAATAGTTCTTCCCACATTCTTTTCTTGTTATTCTCCCAGTGTAAGGAATAGGAAAAAGTCAGACTGACCTAAACAGTACCTATATACTAATATAGGACAAGAACGAAAATTCCAAACACACACTGTATAGACTGCAATTTACATTCCCTGAATATTTTTTTTGTCCCGTGTTGTTGTTGTTGTTGTATGTTGTTTGTGTACTATTTTTTTGTTTTCGTTGTTGTTCTTGTTCTTACGCTACTCCCGTGTTTAGCCTGCCTCTGTATCTGCCTCTGCTTGCTGCCTTGTGACTCCTCCATTATAATCCATTAGATCGTAGCTGAACAAAGCTCAGAATTGTCAATTCAATTGAATTCAAGTTACAAATCCACAAATAAAAAATAATCGCAGTATATATAGCCAATAATAATTAATTGTTACTTACATTTTACATGGTGTCAACTTTCATGTTCTTGTTCTTCAATTCAAGGCAGTGTTTTATAATTACCTATACCTGAGAGAGTTGTGATTATATATTGTGATTGCTGTGGCTGTCATTTTGTTATTGTTTTTTTTGTCTATATTATATTATTATATTGTATTTATTCTGTGCGATTTTTATCATATTTGTGTGTGTGTTCGTTCGTTCTTCTAATGTGGTGTGATTCCGGAAGCCTTTATTCCCAGTTCTGTCTCATTGTAAGATAGTCAATATACATTTTATTTTCTCATTTTTTTTGAAAAAAAAACACTGAATAAAAAAAATCTGAATAAATTTGGAGTTGGAATTTGAAAAATCACATCTTGTTCGTGTGTTTTGGTTTGTTGATCGAGAAAGATTGAAAATTGAAAGGGTTTTTTGGAGTCATTTAATTGTCCTCTCTACACCACGTTTTCCAAGTCTTTTGTGTAAGTCAGTTGAACATTTTCTCTTTCTTGAAATTTGACATTATATGTTATGTGATGCTATATTATGTGCTTACTTATACCTATTGCACAGAGAATATGGAAGGAAACACAAACACAGAGAGACACACACACATTCCACTCCATCTTATATGCGTACATGATACTCAATCTGCCACAGAAAATCATTGAGCATGTAACCATTTGTAATCCTTTAGACACATTTTGGCTCTGGCTCGAATCTATAGTATAGCTCTCTACTATACACAATACAAATTAAATCTAAAGGAAAAGGACACAAGAGAGGAACGTGAACAGACTTAAAAGAGTTTGGATTTGGATTTGGATTTTTGAATTTATCATTTTTTTGGGTTGGTTGGTTGGTACTTTAAAACCATTTAGCTACTTATCCATCTTTTGACCATTATTCTATACTTTACGCTTTGTCCCAGTCTTATTATACAGTTAGAAAATCTTCCATTATATGATTTTGTACTTTTTGCAGTCTTGAAATTGCAGAGCAGTGCAGCGTAGGCAGGCAGTACGTAGCACACAGATATGTACTATTCTATAATCTCCGCAAAAATTACATTATAGAGCAAACATTACGGAGGAAAAATTGTGTGTACAGGATTTTTTCAAGCGTAGGTATTTGTTTTTTGTGCAGAATGACTTGATTTAATTGCATTGGGACAGAAAAAGACATAGCGACTGGCACAGTTATTATGTATATTACACATAATATCAGTTTACATATAGCTGTGGAAGGAACCAATAGAATTTATATAGAATATAGCCTCAGCTTGAAGTTGAACTCAACATATACGAAATACGATGTTGTGTTCTAAAATCCATTGTATCCCATCGCGTATGTATATATACTTCTTGCAGACTTTCCTTCACCTTACTGCTATATGTGTACGTATACAAAATTCGATCTCCGTATACCTGAACGTTCAAATACAAGTTAGCTTTATAGAGTTTGAGATCAGAAATGGAAAGTAGTCCCAAATGAAAATAATAATGGTTCGGCTTCGGCATCTTGCCTTTATCTCCTCAACTCGCTCGCTCCTCTAAACATGAACATTTATCTCTATCTCAATGGATCACGTCAAAAAACAGGCGTTTTGATTCTCTCTCTTTATCTCTCTCTCTCTCTCTCTCTCACTGTCTCTGTCTCTAAGCTTTTTCATCCACGGTAACGGCAACGGCAATAACGTAAAATCATATGTTTGTAGTAAGTATAGGGATAGATATATGGGTAGAAAAAAGTATGATAATGTGAGTGAGTGCGATGTGACGACAGTAAGTTCCGCTCTGGCTTTTCATTTATTTTACGCAAAATATAGTATTAGCGAGAATTTAGCAAGATATGTATGTAGCATGTGGTGTTGGAGGTGTTGAGAGTTGGAAATATCATCAAAATCAATAAAATACATGTAGGTACGCACCTTGGTTTCTTCTCCGCGTAAAGTATCACGAAAAAAAAAGATAAGCAACTTAGAATTTTCAATTTTTAAAATTTTGTATGATCAAAATCTTTAACGGGATCTGGATTTTGCATCTATCTATTGTAGTTGTAATTTGCCTAGATGTACAGTGTAGGTGCCGCATGAATGATGGCGCCAGGGCCTCACTCAGGTGGCTGAGATTTCTATCAATCACAAATTTAATTAGTTATCTTCAACGAGATGAAAATTTGAAATGTAGATTACAGATGCATTACAATCCAATTTGTAGGACATGAAGGGAGGATGGTGGAGATGGAAAGAAAAGATGGTTGGTCGTCTGCCTGATCTAGCCTAGCCTGTACTTAGGCACTTTACCTACTAATTACAATGCTCTCCTATATATGTCAACTGCTCTCCTCTATTCTTCTGTTCACAACGACAACGTGTAGGCAGCTTATAGGACATCAATTGAAAAAAAAAACAAAATGAGGAAGACAAAAAAAATAAAATAAAAGAATCTCTGTTCTCAATTGAATGAGTGAAGGATGAATAAGCGCTTCCTTGGATTGATTCTCAACGTTTTTTTTTCTTCTGTGCATCATATATAATGACATGCAATTCTCTCTGCGGAGAATGGAGCCGCGAAGAAGGCAATAATATTATAGCTAAAGTGGCTTTCCCTATCTCAAAGAAAAAAATGATATATTTGGTTGTTTTATTGTTCCTGTGCTTCTTGTTGTAGGTACTTTACTTGTATACAGTTTTTACAAATATTTTCGGATATATAGCCCTCATGGATTAAAATAGAATATATATAAGAACATGATGTAATATATATCTCTGTGTATAGCGTCTGTTCAAGATTTAAGTGGCTACTGTAGCATGTCCATTAAAAATTCTCATAGATAAGATTTAATGAATTATCGAAATTTAATTACTAGCAATTATACAAGCTACACCCTTACACTATATCCCTCCAAGCTTACGCGCTCATTGTCTATTATTATTATGTGATACATTATAAGGATTAGGATACTTTTGTGTATGTAAATCTTAAGGTGAACTCAGTGACTAACAATAATTACAAATGGAATGCTTGCGATCTCAATCGCATGGGATTGTGTTTTTGTGCGTATATTTTATATCTGAGTTACCATCGCATAGTCTCAGTCTCCTGTTTATTTCAGCACTCTTATTAACGAAATGTAATAATAATCCAATCCAATCTAATCCAAATCAAAATCCAAAAGCCTATGCATACTTATAAGCAGTGGAGTGTCCAAGTCGAAATAGCGCAGTATAAAATATAATTGATGAAAGTCATTTTAATATGAGGCCAAAAATATTTCAGTATATTATATTATGTATATAGTTAAAAGTCCGTGAGAAAATGGACATCTCTTCGCGTAATAATTATTACAATTATAATTATCTATTTAATTATGTATATTATTGCAAGCGCCGTATCGCCATTTTGAGTTGACTGGTTAAATTTATGAAAATATTTTGTTATGACATTTCAAAGGGACACCAAACCAAAAACCAACATGAAAAATTTCTTATGAGGCTATAATGGGATCAATTCATTTTTGTTTTGGTCTATAATTCCTACACTTGTACTCGGTCAGTACTCGCACATATTCCCCACTCGATATTTCCATTTGCTTTACATAAAATCATTTAAATGTGTGCAGGGGCGGAACTATAAAAAATGTCTGGGTTGGACAATCCTGGTTTAAATGCCCCGATGCTAGCTTATGTTTAAAAAAATGGGGGGATCTGCGCCCTGTGACCCCTACCCATTGGATCCGCGCCTGCGATATGTACATAATTATGTGTGTATAATGTAGTCGCGAAGGAGAACAACAGGATTCCATGAGAGAGCATGATAATATAGATACTTAAAATAGGTTGGGTAGATTAAGAAAAAGGATATAATATATATTGTGGACTGAGGATCATTCAAAGAAATTATCATGACCAGCGGCGTGAATGCATTGTTCAGATAAGGAGACTAATAGGTGCTTGAAAGGATAAATAACGTACAACTATAATAATTTAATTTATTTGATACACAGTCTGACAATTTGACATTTAAATACCTCTAAGAAAAATATATCTAATCATTTCAATGTGGCCCTAAATACTCAACGTAGGCCAATGTACCTTGTACATTATCTTCATGCTGACAACCAGCGTACACCCTCTCCTCTCCTCTCCTCTCCTCTCCTATACCTTCCCTCAATGAACATGGCTATATAGTATATTATAAATTTAGCAGGACACCTATATTATACCCACCTCAGAAATTATTCTTAACCTCAAGCCATATGTATATGTACGGCAAAAGGACCAGCCAGCACACACAAGGTATTTTCTTAAGAGGCCTCGATGGATGATCGAACACTGAGTGAGATCCAAATCCAAATCCAAATCGAACCCACTCAATACTCACTTACTATATGTAGCATCCAAACCTTATCTTAAATCTAAATGGCAATGGATACAGCATATAGTGTATATAATAGACTTGCAGCCTGCAGACAGACAATTTTCAAGCTGCATTTTTGTCTGTCCAAAACCAAATTTCAAAGTGTCCAAGTCCAAAGCTGTAAACTAGTACAGAGTCTATGAGAATCTGTTCAATTCATTGATGCACTCAATGAATGAATGAACGAACGGCATTGGCATCTCGTCATCGTCATCGTCATCGCCATCGTCTCGACTCACATTTCCAGACAACAAACTGGGTTTCGAGTCTTGAGCTATGCTTTTGTATTATTACAAGTATAAATAAATATACACACGAAGGTGAATACACTACATCACATAATAATTGTTCATCCCATCTAATAATCATAATGACAAGAAGTATATAGTATATATGCATCTACAGAGATACGTACCTTTCCAATTTTATTGTTGAATATCAATTTTACATGAATTTGTGAGTTTGTGAGTAGAAACAGAGACCAAACCAAGACGTCTTCTCTCCTGCTGTACTGTACCTAATAGATTTTTTTTTGCTATTAAAATACTTTGCATGGCCATCCATTCCACTGACTAATTGCACTAACTTGGTCGTCCAACCCTAATAACCCAATCCTCATATTATTACTGTAATATATTATGTATGGTAAAGTTTTTTTTTCATTTAATTAAAATTCTCAAGGAATGACTCGCATTTATTAGGTAAGTAATTACCTATCTACGATATGATTAGTGGTCGGATGTGCTCCTTGGTCGTTGTCGTTGTTGTTGTTGGTCGCTGAGGTGTAAGCTGCGTACATAATATAATTCTTATTCCACGGCAACAACATGCCTTATACTCCATGACATGGCTTAATGGTTTTTCCCAATGTTGTAAACACGTAATTTTTTGTGTCGTTTTCATTTTTCGTTGTTCGAATTTCTAACCTGTCATTCCACCGTGTTCTCTGATGCATCTATCGGTCCATTCATGTTGTGTTTTGTTTTTTTTCATCTACTTTTACACGCTTTAAATGTTTTCATTTTCATGGTTGAGGGAATGCATAAATTAAGAGTGACTTTTTTTGAGTCAATGGGTGAGAGTATATAATATATTTGACTTCTTGGTTCTGCTTTGTGTCTATTTCCAACTTCCAACCCAGCCATCATGTCAACGTGGGCATGATGTCATGAATGTGAGATCTAATCGAAATCGACATAGATACACAATGCAAATAGGAAACCCAATAATACTGTGACAGGACCGGAAAGCTTTTCAAATGATCTCAATATCCTTTCGTATCACCATCACCGGGTCGTATCGTATCACCAGAGCCACACTTTTATAAAGCACAAGTGTGTCGGAATAATAAATAAAAAAATGTTTAATAACTCTGTCACAGGAGAGGGAGGCATTTCCATCTATTTTCCGGTCTATTTCTGCATAAAACAAATACAGGCACTAGTAGGTACGTATATATGCATATTATATGTGATACAGTGAGCATTGAGGCCATGTCAACAGGTTATTCTTTTTTTTTCTTTTCTTCATTAATATTCGGCTCTTTTTTTCCTATATCTCCAGTTTTCTACGGGTATATAGGGCTTATGAAAATTGTAGATATGGAAACAACCAATGTAATATTATAGTCAGTGCCAGTGTCACCCAAACCCCAAACCATACCTCGCCTTGTCCTCTCGAATATGTACGAAAAAACTTTGATTAGGTAACTCTTTTATTGCTACAGCCATCGCGAATCGAGTCGAGCGTAATACTTAAGACACTACTACAAGATGTGCAGTCGTACATATAATTATTTTGTAATTTTAAAAACCTTTATCGTTATAGGCTATATATGTAGTGTATTTTTTTTTACTTTATTAGTTATTTCATTTCCCGTCATTATTATGTTATCCCTATAACTGAAGATTAGATAGTGGGGATTAGCTTTGACCACCGCTATAATAGGAATTCAAAGAAAAAAGGGAATAATTAAATTGTCTGTCTCCTACGTAGTTAGTCAGCTTTTGATGGGTAGTGTCGTAGCAAAAATAATGCTCATTTGCATAATAATAATAATATTAATAATAACACCTATAACCATAAAGAAATAAAGAACGACGAATTTACCTGTGAACTCACAGTGGCTAAATTTCTTAAGATTGGTATTCTACACAGAGATGTGTGTACATGTGTAGTAAAAATGTGGTCGTTGTAGAACGGATAAATGGCAGAAGCTATATGGCTATTTATATTATTGTACTCAGGATTTGAACAGTGTGAGACGGTCATTCGAGTCACGAAGTATGATCATCAATTTTTCAATTTCTGTTCCCACGTGGGCTATCTGGTTAGGTAGGTACATACTTAAGTATTGGTCATTCGTATTCGTATTCAGATTCAGTCTCCCATTGTGGATAAATTTTACCACTTAAAATGCTTAATAATGCCTGCACGGATGGGTGACTACTATAAGGTACCTACCTACCTACGTGCTGAAAGTGACACAGAAGCAAAAGAAGAAATTCGAATGGGAATCCCTTGAGAGAAGTTTATGTAGATTGTAGTGTAGATGCAGTAAACACATTCTGAAGATAGCATTGTGCAGAGTAGATCAAAAATAGAAATGGTCTAAGTACCTAGGTACGTAGTAAAGTCTAAGCGTAGGCAGCGGTAGCATAGCCCCTGTATGACAATCTTCATCGTCATACCTTCCTACTTAAGTGTATACTAGAGCTATATAGTCATTCCATTAATATTGGTCTAGTTCAATTTGCCTTTGATTAGATTTGATTTGATTCGATTAAGCTCTCTGAGTTAAAGGCACAGTAACTGTCTCCGTCTAATTATACAAATAATAAAAAATGATCATCACAAGGTAGTGCGTGTAATAACGTCCGTTCCAACCAATGCCAAGAATGTAAGCACACAGAGCATATTACAAGTCAAAGTCCAAGAAAATTTAATTTACATAATAATCAGATGAACCCCGTTGAGGCAAAGGAAAAACAAAATTTTAATATCCTTTATTTGATCGAGTCAATTTAATAAGCAAGATCATTGTAGATTTTAGGGCCAACAACGCAAAGGTGGTGGGGGAGACTTCCCAATATCCTAATCCCATTATGACATATTTAAAGGCTGCAAATAACGGCAACGGCAACAGAGAGTATCCTTGTAATTCTGAATCTGCTGCTGACGTCTATAACTAACACTAACTGATAAGTAAAGGTGACTTATGATCGCAAATCTGTTATATGAGTATATCCCTATATATCGTATATATTTGATTTTAATCTTAAATAAGTAGCGAAGCATGCTATGTATAATAATTTCAATTCACGCTCCCTATTGATGTACAGTGTACAGTGTACTCACACCATGAGTAATTTCACTAAGTAATTTAGCAGATTTTTTTTCATCGATTGAAACATGCTAATATTTGATATTCGATACATTATGACTATTTTATACTTTATGTGTCATTAATTATTATTGTGTCTTTTGGATTGTTGTCTCTCTCTCTATATGCTTCTTCTTGCGGGCTCTACAGTCTACGGCTCCTTCTTATATCCTTTTTAAACCAGTCTGTGTATAGGTACTCTGAGAGAGAAAGATAGATAGGTATCTGTAGACTGTAGATAGATGCACGTGTTCGTACCATTACCATTACTATTATCCCTGCATGACTTTGGAATTGGATTTGGATTGTATATCATAGATATGGAAAAGTATCCATAGGGTTAATTATTACTCCACAGATCATTTCTTTTTGTACAATACAATGTACATGTGTAGATAGGTACATACATAACCGTGTGAATTTAAAGTTCGAGCTTTGAGCGTATTGCATACGTAGATACATACTTGAAAATTCACAATCTTTACGCTTCATTTTTGTTGGCCTGTCTTTCTTGAAGAATTCAACTACATTTTCAATTCACAGTATGTACTGTATGTAACTAGTTGAATATTAGGTAGGTATATGTAAAGGTAAAAAAAAACTTATCTATATACCTATATACTGTATGAAAGGTGCTACTTCTATGCAGGCTGACCAGTGCAAGGAGGATGATATGTACCGTGTACAGTGTGTCGCTCTGACTGCACACTAGTGACTAGTCAGTCGTACTGATATCAATAGAAAATCTTAAAGTTTATGTCTCTTGGAAGTTGGAAGTTGGAACCTACAAGTAACGATTAGTCCATTAGGATTTTTGATTTCCATTAACAACAAGTTTGAAGTTTTGAATATAAGGAGGCACCTGGCTTGGCATCTGGGAAGGTGCATACAGAGATTACAGATTATCGAGTGAGTGAGATCAAGGTGTAGTGGTAGTGTCCATCTCATCTATAATATGTGGTCTGTGTACTAACAATAAGTGTAGTTGAACCCCTCCTATGTTGTGACCTTATAAATCCTCAAGTCTCTCCCTGTTTCACTCATGAATCAAGTGATTTTTCCAATCAAAACAACCATTGTAGTCTGTTTACACTCGCGTTTTGTTCTTGTTTCACTATTTCAAAATGCAGCTCAAATGGGCTCAAAAGGAGCCTCTCTTTTTTCCTCCACGGCACGGCACTAGTCTGCCCAGGTATATCTATAAACATCATCCAATGGCCAAACGGTCGTCGTCGTCGTCCTATAGTATAGTCTATAAAGGAGTGCAATAATAATGTGTAGTGCAGTGTGGAATGAAAATGAAATTTTAATCAATATTCTAGATCTTATATTATGCATTTTATTTGAGAGCTTCAAAAGTCTCACTACGAGACTATATAGATGCTATCATATAGAAAGATACATATATATGTACCTATACTGACATTCAGTCATTGTAGTACATACTAAAAATTCCCACATTTTCTTGTCTCTCTCTCTCTCTCTGTGAGGGGATGAAATTTTGAGTGAAGAGTGAATGAATGAGTGAGAGCGAGAGTGGAGTGAACCTTAGAGACTACTACAGCATCTACTACTACTACACCTACTACTACTAGCAGAGACAGGGCCGGACGAAGGAATCGCTTTTAGGCAGCAATTTGTTTCCATACAAAAACCACCATTTTGATTTGTTTGATGGTTTTCTTTGGTAAAGCAAAATGTTGTATTTAAATGTTTTTGAAAAGTGCAAAATTTTTGATTTACTTGATTCAGAAAAGTGCTCACTGTTCTATTTACATGTTTTGAGGAAAGGTGGAAAAAATTTTATTTCCATGTTTTTGAAATGTACGAAAAAATTTATTTGCCTGCTTTTGAAAAGTGTAAAATATTTTATTTGCGTGTTTTTTAAAAGTCAAAATATTCTATTTACATGTTTTTTTGAAAATTCAGGCAGTGGGGGCTGCCTGCGCTGGCCGCAATATCCGGCCCTGAGCAGAGATCAATTATTCCTCACTAATCACAGATATCCCTACCGTATAATTATTTCAATCGTAACAAAAGTATTTATTGCGATCAGTCCTAAAGATTATCGTTTCTCGTTTTCTTCCACACTGTATAATCATCTGCCTGTAAAATAAAATTATAAGCCAAGGTGTGTTGATATAACCTTTCAGTCCCCCAGTACTTTTTCTATTAGGCAAAAAAAATTCTAATTGGGGCTCATTATATTAATTATTATTCTTTCTCATTGACCAAATCGTTCTGTAGGAGTTATCGAGCATAATATATAGGCAATATATAAAGGAGGGACCGCTATGCTGTTTGGTGTTAGGGAATTGTGATTGGGATGCTCGTTTAACTCAATTATACTCGAACAACAAACTCTCAATCCTTTCTTTTGCCTATGAGACTGCGATGAGACACTCGAATCTGTCCGTGTATTAGATACATACTAAAGTGAATCATGGAAAATATCTCCTGTGCTCCCTTAGACATTAAGATAAAAGTTCACAAACTGTAATTTACAAGTGTATGCTTTAATGTATCCATGTATTATTATTAGCCAATTATCAAATTATAAATTTTGTGGGGTGTATAGTGATTAATAAAAATATAAACCGAAACAAGTTCGTTCTCGTATTATGCACAAATATTAGTGAACACATATTTATAATAGTTACTCGATTGATTTGAAATTCTCGTCTTCGGCCACTTTAAAATAAATTTTGTGACTAACTGTTGGAGAGAGAAGGGAGTATAGGAGAGAGAGAGAGGGTAATGATTTTATGACTTTACACATTTACAATCATTTACGATTACGACCAATTTCCTTTTTCCTGGTACTGGTTTTTAATATGTAGTGCGTAGTAAGGAAAGGGGCAAATTATCCAAGATGTAACTTAAATAATAATAATAATGCAATTTTGTCTTTTTTAATGATATCGTGAAATATCTGTATCGTAAATGTGCGATTTGAATTTAAATTTTTAGCATTTTTTGCTGATATAATTGCAGATAGTTGATACTGTAATTGAAAAGTAAAGTAAAACATGGCTGTGTGCAATCATAATTATAACGTCTAATATCCGATACTTTCTTACCTTTGCATGAGCTGAGATTGTCAGCTCGTGTCAATTTTTCTCAGGCAATTTTTTAAAAGCATTTACCTCCAGAAAGTTTTATCAAGAAATATTGCGAATATTGTTTACAAAATAAAAAAATATATAATTTTTTTTTCAAAAACATTCTGCGTAAAATTGATTTAAAAGCAAATGATGATTCTTCATTTTAGATTTGAAATTGAAAACTAGTAGAGTGACTTACGTTAGAGCATTTTGACATTACATATTGTGGAAAATTTAGTCAAGAAGATTTTAGGTTTTGGAATTAAAGGGATGCTACAAGGTGATTACATTAGTTTGATGAGAGCTTTCTATTCTATTGCCTGCTGTACTGTATCTGAACTGAACGGATGGAAAATCATATGGCATATATATTTTGTTCTAACTAAATTCTCCTTTTCTTTCCTGGAATCTGGATTGTATTGGATAAATGTCATAATTTAAACTTTGTGTGTTCGTGCAGGATTTTCCCATTTTGATAGGTTTTGGGTAGTTTGAATTCCCCTTTCACTACTTTTACATTACATGATATATATTATACAGTACAGTGTTACTTTGGTTGTATTTTGGTTGAGATCAGATGAAAGGTTTGCCATTTCAATGTAACCTACCTACACTGTATACATAGTTAACATGGAATTGCGTGAGGATTGCGTTATGGGAGCTGTACACACATAAACTAGAAGTCAGATGAGACTCTCACAGTGTTTTAGGTGAATTATACTCACGGAACACGCAAATTACATGACAGAGAGAAGTTTGCATGTTTCCCCTGTTGTGACGAAGCCTTCAACTCTCCAATTTACCTACTTATGTATTACTTTTCCTTACAAACAATTTAGCCATCAGAAACAGTTCATTTTCTTGTCTCATTACATGCTCTCATTTAGAGGCAGGATTGATATTCCGCGAGTTTGAGACATTATATACACATTTTTGTACTCCCATTATTTTTCATAGCACTACACACGCTTCGAAATTTGTACTACGTAAATTCGTATAGCGTACCATTCGAATTCAATCACAGCTTTTCCTGGTTATTACAGTTTATTTTTCATTATTTCACTGTTTATAGTTTCTTAATCAATTTTTGAAGTGAAATTCTGAATTCTAATTCCAAGTTAAGAGAGCCCAATGCTCAAATTTGAATCAGGTTAATCCTTTGCTAATCTCATTAAGCGCGGATTTTTCTTAGTAAAATGTATCCTGTTTCTTTTTGTAAGCTTTCAATTTTCTTGAAGTATCTCCTAATCACTTATTACTATTATCCTTTGGAAAGAGAAGCACTCGCTACCTATACCAATAGATGCTTTAACTTTTCCTTTAAAAGTATTTGGTTTCACGTTGAAAGAAACTAAAAAAAACAAATTGGGCCAAGGCAGATGGCATTATTATGGGATGTAGGTAATTGTACACATTAAAAGGAGCAAGTGGCATGAATTTAAAACAAACAATCATGGTATTTATGAAACATGGAATTCAATTTCTAACTTGAAGTTGGTTGGCATTATTAACGCACAATTCTGGATTGCATTCATGAAATATGGCTATAGCGCTATATATGCGAATAATTTTAGTTGACATGAATAATGTATTCAAATTTCCCTTGCATAATTACATACTTCAAAGTCATAGCTACAATGCAATGTTATTATCTCATAACCAGGACCAGGACCATAGGGTTCTGTGTTCTGTTCCAATTTCGTTTAAAAAATGCATTTCCATTTTCTCCTGTATTTTTGCCTACACGAATGAGATAGTAATATAATGTTCGGTTTTCAAGGCAACCACAGCTAAATAAAGCTATAGGTAATTTGAAGAAAGTGCTATGTGGATACACTTATGACTGTACAAATATACTAATATACACATTTCAGAATTCATAGTTGAGTAAAATCTGATTGAAATGTATAGATAGTAAATATTCAAATTACGAAACAAATTAGTGACAAATGAATATCTCTTTTCACTCGAATTTCATCCATTATTCATAATTATGTACTATAACAATGTTTGAACACAGTTTATGTATACGTAATTGCATATGGAGTGCTATTGATTTTATTATTATTCTCATAAGATATTTCATTGAAATATCAGTAGGGGCAATGGATGAGTGTCAAAAGAAAATTATTACGCCTTGTCGTCACTCACCTGGAGTATCTACTAACATTATTACTACAGATAATAGTCCTTCAGACGTCGTATATATAGTTGTGCGACTTAAAATATATATTTCCTCACATACCTATAAGGTATCTGTCGGCGGTATACCTTACTTATGTAGGTACCTACATACTTAAATAGGTACATTTATTTTTGGATTAAACTAGTCTGCTGTTTGGACATTAATTAGTGGCCACAGCTTGTCAGCGCCAACACATTAGTCGATTTTACCCGACGTCAAAATTGGAAACGTGAATGCCAAGGGCCAAGGCAAGGAAACTTAATAATTTCATTTAACTGACTAGTGAGAAGTATGTGATCTACAACTGAGGTGCACTCTATCAGGATTAGGATGTCAATTTGATTCACGATTATAAAGAATGGAAACTGTTCCATTATAGCAATATAGATGTATCCGATGTATCTTATTTTATGTTGTAGTAAAGCCTTGTATTAGACGCAATTCTCACTTTCAGATCCGTGCGTACTATGAATATTTTTGTACACAGAACTTTAAACCGCAACGCAAGTGCAGTACCGCGTGTTTGCGATTCCGAATCAGTTAAATACACAGTTAACGAGACATAGAAGTCATTAAGCTATCGTTTAGACCACAAAATAAAATTTATTACTTTTTTATTTTGTAAAATAATTACCGCTCAAATACCCGTTCATAATAGTAGGCCCGTCTACAATAACACAGTGTTTGATATTTTATGTACGTGAATAATGCATAACACCGATTACCAATATAGTGCAGAAGTCATACTTTGTATTCACTTGGTCTTGTCAACCCAGGAAGTCAGGAGGTACACAGTTGTAGTAAAGAAATGAATTGCATTTGTGTGTCGCATAAAAAGAGCAATTATGATACTCGTGAAGTGACCATCCTTAGTGATGATAAGTGATGTACATATGGAGCAATAATGTCAATGTGAATTATCAGAGCTGGATAATGCGGACAGCAAAGGCAGCCCCCGCTGCTTGAATTTTCAAAAACCATGTAAATGGAACATTTTGCAGTTTTAAAAAATATGTAAAAAGAATATTTTTGAATTTTCAAAAACATGCAAAATAAAAATCTTTGTACATTTCAAAAACATGGAAATAAAACATTTATCAATTTTTTCACAACATGTAAATAGAATATTGTGCACTTTCCTGAATCAAGTAAAAAGAACGTTTTAAACATTTTTAAAACATGTAAATATAACATATTACTTTACCAAACAAGCTCATCAATAAAATCAAAATGGTGGTTTTTGTATGGAAACAAACTGCTGCCTAAAAGTAATTCCTTCGTCTGGCCCTGTAAATTATATAATAATATCTATTTGCAGACTCGAGTTAGTTTTGAGCTAGTGAGAGAGAGGGTTCCAAGTGGAACTACCTACCTAATGTATTAAAGTTAAAGCATAAATACAAGTAAGCCCTCACTCATACATAGTTTTTCATGGTCTACTATGTTCAAAGAGGCAAGACAAGAGAAAGAACTGAAATGAGTTTTCGACTGTCACACATTTATGATTTGTGGTATGATTTGGAGTGCGGCAACGACAATGAGTGTACACTAGCTGTGCAGTACTGTGCACATTGCTGAGCATTTAATAAATTATTCAGCAACAAATATGTCGTACTTCAGCTTTATTAATGCAAGCAACAAAGTGTAAAGCAATTTCATCTACTTGAGTATACATGCTGCTAGTGTAACCACGAACATCTCTCATCAGTCTCCCTCTATCTATATAATATATAGCTATAGTAGCCAGGATATATTTTTGAACTACTGCAACTTGCATGTGCACATGACCCTATGCACCTATACTACATAAATCAAAATGTTAAATTCACTGCGGTTTCTGCCATTTGAATTAAATTCAATGCAAAATACTAAAAGTGTTAAAATGTTATTTAGTCGATTATTAATCGAACTGACTAATAAATGCGTCTGCTATTAGCCTCTTTGTCTGTTTCAGTGGGGGTCAGGTTCAGAATAACATGTACATGCCAACTACCAAAAGATCGACTCTTACAACTATACAGATACAACAACCCTAATTTTAATATGTAAACAAACACGCCTATACGCAGTAATAAGACGAAATGGAAAAACATATGTAATTAATTAAAGTCCATTATATGTATCTACAAAAGACACATTGCCATACCTGTGTTTTCCCTGATGTTAGTTAAACAGACGGACCCATGATTTACATACATATATCGACGGGTGTAGACACATTATGGAACGATGCTTAATATTGCATATTTGAGAGTTGAGGCCAGTAACTGGGAATAGAGTGAATGCCGTGTCGGCGTGAGATTGCATTATTCACTTTGAGACTTGATTGAATTTATTTATTGTTTTCTTGGCTGTTGGTTTACAATTATATTGTAACTGAATTCCAACGAATTTACCCCACTGCATTGGCATAGTAAGATGTCTGGTCTTGATTTAGACGACCATGGACTCATGGGTAGGTAAGGTAGGTTACACTAATTCTCTAAAAGCCATAACATACAAATAGATCATGTAATTCTTATCTAAACACCCATTAACTTTTGGTATAGTGATAATAATAATTATTTTAATTAGATGACAAAGGTAATTAGTATAAAATTAAGTGACAAAGTCTAACAATTGGAAGCAGAGAGATCATGATGAGAGTTGGGCTACTGTACACAGGGAAATATCCTTATAATTTCGTTAAAGAAATAAAAGAATTACATTATTGACATCGTGCTATTGTGCTGTGCTGTGTTATTGACATTGTAATTCTTTGGAATATTTGTATGCTCATAAATTTGGAGATACTCTGAAAAAAAGGAACATTTGACATAGAAATAGAATGGAATGGAATAATTATGCCGCTGACAAAGATATAATATAAATAGGTGAAAAAAAATTATAATTCTGTCATTGCTCAGGACTGAGGACGTGTTTAGAAAGACCTTCAGAGACATTTATATATTACTATTCGAATTATATTAATATACTATACTATAAATTGACAGTTGAATCATAGCTTTTGCAAAAGTCCCTGTCCCTGTAGAAAAAAAAAATAGAGTCTGAATGATAAAAGAAAAATTTAATGCTGTCTTGATTCTTGGATCACCCAACCTTCGCTTATACGTTTCCATATTTTTGCTGTTGTATTGTCAACGTCAACTGTATTATATAGCTAAGTACCTGCCATAGCTCTGTTATTTTCTTAAATAATGTACAAAATGAGCCGAGTAATGGAAATAGGACTTTGTTGTTTTGTATAGTTTTTTATGACTATTCTGATTAAATTCATAGCCATGAGTTTCAGAGTCAGAGTCAACTGAACGTTATTATTATTATGTATTATTATTATGTATTATTACAAGGTTAACCATCTCATGATGGTAGCACTGACAGTAATGGGATTTACGAATTTTAATATTTTAATTTAGGTCCTTGCCTTTGAATTTCCTGCCAAAACTAAAACTTCAAATTTCCACCGGCGGCGGCAACTTGCTTTAATAAGTAAAGTCTGTAAACTATGTAATCTAAACTACATAAATTCTTTTTCGAATGATTTTTAATACCGACATTAATATATTATGTTATATGTAATAAGGCCAGCGACAACAGCAAAATTTTAGGCACTCTAGTTCTGCATGATATGCAATTTCTGCAGCAGACCTTTTAGTTTCAGTCAATATTTTCATGGTGATGTGCACTCAAAAAATATCCATAAGCCACGTCATACATTATTCATTAAATAATGCAGTATTAAAGTAACTAATTTTATTATTACGGCATCCTTATCTCAATTTGACAGAAGGGAATTCATTCATCCAGCCAGTATAAAAATGAATATGATCTGTATATTATAGGTACCTGCCAACTTATAAGAAATATACATTATTCATTCAAACTAAGCCTCCAAAATTTTTTCGTTATGCTAATATTTAATATTTTTTATCGTACTCTTTTAATACGTGTAGACCAGAGTATTAGTAGAAGTATCAGTAGCATTACTTAGGGAAACTGTATCCTTACAGTTTAAATTAAGAGGAAACACCACCAGAATGTCAAGTGATGTGAAATGTGTGAATAGAGAGGGTCGTCATTAACTATAGTGTAATTATTTAAAAGACCTTTGCCAGCCATATTACCAGTGATGTGATGTGGTTTTATAGTAATCGCCATTAAAAAGTATTTTACCTTTATTTAATATGATAGAGAGTTATACATTGTATAATTTTATATTTCCTTTAAATCACATCAGCGTTAAATATGAATGAAACTATAATAGTAGTAACAGTATATATGCACTTGGTGTTTATTAATTAATTTTATAATGTAAAAATTGCAAACCAAAGTTAAGTGCAAGTGCACAGAGCTTTAAGGCGGTGATAAAGATTTAAGTAAAATGAGAATTTATAAAAAAAATCACTTGTTTCACCTTCAATGAAATCTCATAAATTTAGCAACATGTACACAGAATTACATATGTATAGTGTAAATAATTGCCAATTCTGCAAAAGTACATGCAGACAAGCTATAATAAGAAACATCCATCCACGAGTGTCACGAAAAACATTTTACTATTTTTAAATTTTGTACAGAGGTACCTAGGTACGTATCTATAAGTACTTATACTAGCTAGAAGGTTAACTTATAAAGGGAACTACTTGGGGCAGATTAGCGTCCATAAAACTTTATAAATGACAGGGAATGTAAATACTCAACAATTTATATTACGTAGGTACTTAATGAGCTACATTCATTCATATTACTTCCCCAGTTTTTTCTCACGCTGGCTGACAGCAAGTGTATTTGCACTTGTACAAACATTATTTACAATTATACTGCAATAACATAATTATTTCTATTATTGTCAGCAATACAATGAGCTGTTGATTTTTGAAAGGGGCTGGAGCTAAATCACATAACATAATATATATAGCTAAGTGTGTAAATGTGTATGAAATGCTAATTGTAAATAAACATTTGGAGTACGTGTGAGTGAGTGCGTGCACGCCACGTACGACGCCACCCCGCCTTTGCTTTAATAATTATGCATTTTTGCTACACATTTTATGTCAATTGACTAGCCATAGATGATGATTTAACAGTAATACAGATCTAGAGTACAGCATTACATAGTATGTATGCATACATCCACCCATGTTGTGTTGATGATTGGCCAGCCATAGTCAGACTATATACATATTATACGCTAATAAGCACCATGCACATTCAATTCAAATTTAATGAAAGTGAAATAATAATGGGCAGTGCTGAGAACAATTCCAATTTTAATAATAATTTCAAGTAAATTACAAATTCGAAATGAAAATGAACTAGAAAATAATGATTTCATCTTTATATGCATGAACAACTACCTAGGTTAGGCCACGAACCATGATTATCGAAAAATAATTAGTTATATCCATATAGCCATTGTAATATAACCTTATGTTCAAAACGAATTTATATTGTATACTGATAGCTATATAAAATAATAAAGCTACTCAAAGGTAGTAGAATGGATTTATTAGGTTTTTTTAGCATCCCTAATAATTATACTTTACAGAAATTGCAACAATTTTTGCTTTGGCAAGTGCACTTTACACAAGTCACTGGGTAACGAGGCTAATTCAGTTTTAGTAATCTGCAATACTAATATGAATTATATTTTCTTGAAAAAGCTTATGTTGTATGTATTAGGCTTCACATTTAAATCTAATTTTTGTATTTTTATTGTTTGTTTGTTTGTTTGATGTTTGAACTATATCCTTGTCATAATATTGGTGGTTTATATACAAGTAGGTTAAAACAATGTTGCGATTAGGATTACGATACGAATTAAAACTTCATTGTTGATTGCTACACATATTGCTATTTGAAAGGTTCGTTCGTCGTCGTGGGAAGGAGGGTGTTCAAGAAAAAGTTTAAAAACCTTACTTTACATTTAATACTGTACGTAAGTACATTCTATAGTTACCTGTACAAGATCCAATGTTTGGACATTGCTATTTGTTTTTGCTACATGGTTTGGCTCACAATCAGATCAGTCCACGTCGCCACCATCAGTCCGCTCGTCATCCTTGTCTTGGTCATGTTCATAATGAGAGGCTGTCGTGTATAACATTTCATCAGCAACAAAGTTCCATACACACTCCTCTCCACCATTCAGCTTGAATTCTCATCAATCCATTGAGTTGGAATTACGATGAGTCTAAGAATTTACTTGTTGTACAACAGTTTCATTACCTGTGTCTATGTCTTGTCTGACTGACAATAAAAGGCAGCGGAAAAACTTTTTGCCGGAAGCCTATACATATAATGAGATTTTAGTAGCTCTGCCCTGGCTCCCCTGTGTGGTACATGTTGTGGTGTAATAAATGTGAACATAATAATATAATATGTCTACACATATATCATTACACAGCAGCCCTCATCCACGTGGAGAGATATATTAATGTGAATAAACACTCAAGTGCGATATAACTATTAATTTGGATTTGGATGGCTTGGCTTTGAGTATAAACTCTTAATTTACGACTTTTAATTAGGCTAAAGGCAAAGTTACTTTAGGAGCGTAGAAAAATCAACTATGTACATATTGTACTTACTCTCCACTCACAATTCGCAGCCTTCTATTTTGTATCTGGTTTTACAATTATTATTATATTGTTAGAATTTCGAAATTATACCCTATTCGTATTCTGAATAAATGACAAGAATAGGACTAGGTGTAGGTATTGAGGTGGAGAATCAATCTTTTCTTTATTTTCACGAGAAATTATTATGAGTTGTTAGTCGGTAGGTAGGTAGATTGATTCTGAATTTACATTCCGTTTTACACTACTGGGACTGGACAGACTGGGATGACTCGGCATATTAAAATGTTTGTTGTTGATATTGCAAATATCACTAACTAAAACGGTGGTTGCTATCCCAACCGCCGTACTCCTTACTTGACTCTCCCCCATCTGAACAGGACCATGTCCCCATGGTCGCGAGAAGAGAACTGAGGGCAAGCGTGGTTGACATTTGACCCGAACGACGACAACTTGAGATGAGAATGGTGGCACAGTGTGCTTAACCTAGGTAGCAACACCAAAGATAGTTGGAATGGAGGGGAAAAGGGCCGGACAGGGGAAGGGAAAAGGCCGGACAGGGGTGGGATTTGAAGAATGGGGAGGGGGAAGGGACGGTGTGCCATTTCTTAATCTATGTGAGTGCTTGACCATCCTTAATTGTTGCCTTGAGTCCGATGGTGCCAAAATTTGCTTGTAAACTTCAGTTTTCAAATTGGAGATGTAGAAGAGGGAAGTCGGAAGTTGAGCAGTAACAGAAGGTTTTCTGATGGATTACTGTTGGTGTCTTGGTGTGTTGAGGTTTTGGGGGGGGGCAATGTGGACGTCGATAGAGCGCTCGCTTGGCAGAGAGAGGCCGGCTTCCTCGTCGCGTAACTGCCACCTTGAATTTTCGTCCAACTGGAAATGTCCTGGGCCAACAAACGAGAAATAGCCTCAGCCGCGATAGCTCGCTAAAATCTTCTTTAGAAGGGCCAGAGTTGCAGTTCACAGATTGGTGAATCTTCGTTAAGGAACACCGAAAAACAGGGACTCGAACCCGAGTACCTTGTTAGAATTTCGAAATTATACCCTATTCGTATTCTGAATAAATGACAAGAATAGGACTAGGTGTAGGTATTGAGGTGGAGAATCAATCTTTTCTTTATTTTCACGAGAAATTATTATGAGTTGTTAGTCGGTAGGTAGGTAGATTGATTCTGAATTTACATTCCGTTTTACACTACTGGGACTGGACAGACTGGGATGACTCGGCATATTAAAATGTTTGTTGTTGATATTGCAAATATCACTAACTAAAACGGTGGTTGCTATCCCAACCGCCGTACTCCTTACTATATTACGAACTGCCCAATGCGAATGTAGCTTGTATGTACAATATCGTATGTGAAGAACCAAAATGACCCATATCCAATTTAAGCTACAATCAAAATGAGCTATGTCATAAAAGCAAAATGAGAAACATGACTAAAATGTTAATTAAGAGTTTTTGAAAAGTGCAAAATGTTCTATTTGCATGTTTTTTGAAAAGTGGGAAATTTTCTATTTTCATGTTTTTTGAAAAGTGGGAAATTTTCTATTTTCATGTTTTTGAAAATTGTAAAATTTTCTATTTACATGTTTTTGAAAAATGTAAAATGTTCTATTTAAATGCTTTCATGACATGTTTCAATATTTTTGTAGATAGTGGATATTGTTTCTAGCTACAAATGGACATGGGTCATTTTGGTTCTTCACAGACGATATGTGATTTGTACATACATACATAAAATTCACATAACTTTAATTTACAGAATCTACCCTGACAGTATGTCTTCTTGCATGACTTTCCAGTTCTACTCTCTTCTTATAATATCATATCCCTGGCTGAATGTTTGCTCCAACTACACATAATATGGCAAATGAAATCGTCAATCTGTCAAATAGGTATGTTTCAAATTTTTCAAACCTGCCAAAAAAATTGATTTTTTGAGAACGAAGCACTTTAGGAGTTAGTAGCTTCATGGATACACATGTTTTTGGATGGAAAGATATAGGGAATATTCGTGCGCTAAGGGCGATTTCGAATTGAATCCCTTTAAAAGAAGATTTTTTCTCGACTCATTTTCATATGGGATTCTCTCACATAAATAAAAACACTAACAACCTACACTGAATAATGCATACACTATGTGCTAAGGGATGCTACCGTAGTAGTAGTAGTAGTGGCGGATGGTGGACTGCTATACTACCTTTCTGTATACATAGAAGTAGAAATTATGCAGTGTTGCAGATTGAATATTTAAATCCGTAATATAGTCATCCGTCGTCAGCTCCTCAGTATTGCAATTTTGCTACTTATACATACATACACCTATGCATATGATGGGAATAGGGGAATATTTAGAATTATGCGCACAGAGTAAAAAGACTAGGAAACAGATACATGAATCGTATTTGTAGGTAGTAGGCAGATGGCAGATTCAATATAGAGCTCACATTACTACTACAACCATAATAATTATGATCATTCATGTATTTCTATTTAAATGGACAGTACACAGAAGAATCTACATATTTGTGTAAACGTCCATAAATCCTTACAAAAAAAACAGTGAAGTTGCTATAATTCATAATAGTACATAGAAGCACTACATAGAATGTGCAGGAGTTGGGGGAGATTATTATGAACCTCCAATATAGTGCTATATTTTAGACGTTATACATTTATATGTTTTAGGTTGATATTGATATTAGTGCATTAGTGCTGTCTTGCTCTTTCTGTTTGATAATTGCATTCTTGCATGATTTCACATGATGCGAACACACACGCCCAAAATCATCTTAAATCTTCTTTGCAGTCATTCTTGAAATCGAATACACCTATAAATAACTGCGTGTGGACTTTGAACTCTTATAAATTGAAATTGATATAGCTCTAGAATTCTAATGGTTCCTCTGGATATAGGTATTAACCATTTTACCTCCGCACTGTCTTCGTCTTCAGTCTACGTCTACCATGTACTTCTACATTACGTAGGTAGATACGTATTCGGCAAGACATTAATCATGAACGTACCTATGTAAACTTGTGTAATATATACCATATACAAACATTCAGCCACCTATAATTATACTTGTGGCTGTACGGATAAAAGCTATTAATGTATAGCCAAATCAAATATACAAAGTAGAAATTCCGAGAACATCATCAACAGAAGAGGGTCGTTTAAAAGCCATCTAATAAATATTTTTGTTTGGATTTAAATGCACCTCATTAGAAATTCATTATCCTATATTTGTCGATAATTTGTATACGTTACATCATACAAGCGTAATTATCATTACTACTCATTACAAACGTAAAGTATGAATTTCCCCTTTAAATAATTGAAAGGAACATAATGTGCATAGTAAATATCGTCTGTGAAGAACCAAAATGACCCATATCCAATTTAAGCTACAATCAAAGTGAGCTATGTCTTAAAAACAAAATGAGAAACATGCCTAAAATGTTAATTAAGAGTTTTTAAAAAGTGTAAAATGTTCTATTTACATGGTTTTGAAAAGTGTAAAATGTTCTATTTACATGTTTTTAAAAAGTGTAAAATGTTCTATTTACATGGTTTTGAAAAGTGTAAAATGTCCTATTTACATGTTTTTTGAAAAGTGTAAAATGTTCTATTTACATGGTTTTGAAAAGTGTAAAATGTTCTATTTACATGTTTTTGAAAAGTGTAAAATCTTCTATTTGCCTGTTTTTGAAAAGTATAAAATGTTCTGTTTAAATGCAATCAAGACATGTTTCAATATTTTTGTAGATAGTGGATATTGTTTTTAGCTACACATGGATATGGGTCATTTTGGTTCTTCACAGGCGATATATTCATGACCAGGAGGGTTCGCACCCAACCATTTTGTTAACTATAGTTAATACTTTCTAGGAAAATCACATTTCATCCACATGAGTATAATTCCACCATGTCATTTGTAGCAGCCTATACGTTATGCCATAATATTGTCATTGTTTGAGTGTTTACACGTGAGGCTGACTGGACGGACACAAAAGCACACACTATACCCCTAAAGATATTTCTGTAATTAGGTAAACACTACTGTGTTTATCACAGAAAGCCAGGGCCAAAAAGGAAATCAGAACTAAAGTGTTGAAGCTAAAATTATCTAAGGACAAGTTGGGATTCAGTACATAATTATTTATTTATTTTATTCATGTAGATGGGGTTCGGAAGCAACAACATGGACGGCTGTGGACAATGTATGAAGTACAGCTTATTCGCGGCGAATTTCGTCATTTTGGTAAGTCTAAAAAAATTTGAAACTTGAACTTTGAACTGTCTAACGTTGAGTACATGCATTATAGATTTCCAAATTTTCCTAACTTAAACCTCACAGGCAGGATTTAAAACAAAATCAATTTAATTTATTCAAACTGAATTACTATATAGCCGGTGGCGCTATGGTGCTCCGGCGTTGAGATTCTAATTTGCGTCTACTTATATGTATAGCTTCTAGCAATTTAAATTCACATTTTTCATTGCCCCATAATTTTATTTTTGTGTTGAGAGGATTAAATGGTAATGTATTCAGATTCAGAGGGATAAAATTACATTTAACTAGTCTAAATGAATTGTGTATAGGCATGAGGATGATTAAGTCACTACTTAATTTATTTTATTTATTGGAATAATTTATTGGTCTCATGCCTGAGTCAAATGAATGAAATTGTTTATGAATGAAATAATAAAAAACAATATTTCATTCCTTGGTATGATTAATGGATGACAGATAAAGTGATGCAATGGGATTCAATGTGGTAGTAGAAGGGGGCCTCAATTAATTCTTGTGGTTTTGACTAACAGGTGTACCTAATGTGCAATGCAGGATGGAGCGTATAGAGAATTTGGTTAATAAGCATATAACATTATGTAGGCATTTCACTAATATACAATATTAAAAATTTTGTTTTATGTTTTATTTGCTATTTAATATTTTTGATGGGCGCAGATTTTTGTAGATTGCATAGACTGTGGAAATATTGACATTTTATCTAGATTTTGAGATGTGTAACTATATAGGATTGAAAAAATGTAAATTCATTCTATGATTCTATCCAGTGCAGAAATTGATATAGTAGTAGAAATATATTGTAAAACAAGGCCGGAGGAAGGAATTGCTTTTAGGCAGCAATTTGTTTCCATACAAAAACCACAATTTTAATTTTATGGATGGCTTTCCTTTATAAACCAAAATGTTGTATTTAACAATTTTAGAAAAGTGCAAAATTTTCTTTTTACTTCATTCTGAAAAGTTCAAATTTTTCTATTTACATGTTTTGAGAAAAGTGTTAAATGTTTTATTTTGCATGTTTTTGAAATGTACACAAATTTTTATTTGCATGTCTTTGAAAAGTCAAAGTATTCTTTTTACATATCTTTGAAAACTTCAAAGTGTTCCATGTACATGTTTTTTGAAAATTCAGGCAGCTGGGGGCTGCCTGCGATGGCCGCATTATCCGGCCCTGTTGTAAAAATATTATTATTACAAAATGGTAACACATGTAAGCTAGAGATTTGAGACGGAGAATAATTTGCTTATGATTTTTATTCATGTTTTTTTTAGCTGGGCGGAATCGCTGTGACAGCCGTTGGCGGTGTCACACTTCATGACCAAACAATCTTTGAGGCTCTTGTGGATGACAGCTTGTACAGAAGCTCGTCTTATGTTCTCATAGGCACAGGAGTTTTTATTATGCTTTTTGCATTCCTGGGATGCTATGGCGCTATCAAAGAAGTTAAATGCTTCTTACTCACGGTAAAACTCATCTTTTATCTTCAAGTATTCTACTTTCTATACTTATACTATGTAATCCTTAATTCTAATTAATTATTATAAACTATACTGCTCTATAGAAATACAAAAATATAATCTTAAATACACATTTAATTGTCCAATTCTAATAATTTTAATACACACATAGGTAAATTCTATAGCGAATTATATTGCTCAATTTAAATAACAATACTGCAACTACTTTGCACTAGTTATGATGCTATGATCAAGAATTCGAGTCATAATTTATTACACCATTCCCAATTTTTAGCTCATTTAAATTTTGAAGAAAAATAGAGATTTTAAAAAGTCGTATAAATATGTACCTAAGTAGTAATATTTTTGCAGCACATCTTTTATTATTAGCGAGATTTCTCTACATCGTTGCCGTTTGCCGTATATAACTTTGTTTGCAAGTTTGATGTGCTGCATCATGCAGCCTGCATGCCTATATTTTCTACATAGTCAATTTCTTACATACAGAAAAGTATGGAACAAGTGGGATGTGTGTAGTACAAAGTATCAAAGGTGTTTTAATGTAGTACTTACTTATTACCAACATTAATAAAAACCCAGTATGAAATGTAGCATGAGTAAAAGTATATACTTAATAAGGAAATAAGGGAGCTAATAAAGTATACTTACATACAGTTATTATTATTCACAATGGTGTACTTACGTAATATGCAATATTTGAGACACAGTGTAGAGCATTAGCTAATAATTCTATCTGTATTAAGTACTGCCGTGCCACAATAAAGTTGTAACGTTGCACCATAAAACTCACATATATTCAACCCCAGACCGCGTGTATTAATATATAGCATTTAAAATGTGAAAGAGTAGACAACAAAGTATAGAAGTTAAAGGTAGCGTATAACATAACTCTAAAAAAATTAAAATTGATAAGCATAATAGATGGAGTCATTTTTTATCTCTGTGTGAGCGACGGTGACAATAATGAGAAAAAGACAGACAAGGATCCCACAGTGTACTTTTAGTATAGAATACATAAGTATACATGTTCACGTCTTATTATTTGTATTATTATGATATATATACAAGATTTGACTTTAGATTATAAAGGGCTCTGCACTCTATTATCTGTGTATGTATCTAATTTAAGGTGACACGGATCATATTTCAATGGAGCTTTTACTTTCTATTTACAGTACATTATTGTCCTCCTCATATTTTTCGTCGTGCTCCTCATTGGCGGTGTCCTCGGCTACGTTTTCAAAGGGAAGGTTTCCGAGCCCATGAAAGAAGAAATGCTGAGATCAATTCATGAGTACAAACGAAATCCACTGATTAAAAGTTCATGGGATAATGTCCAGTCGGTGGTAAGAGATTTTTGATGATTTTTTTTAACGCATGTGATGGTGCGTAACTATAGATATTAATAACTAAAGGGATTTTTTTAAAATGTCTAAATTGTTACAGTTTAAATGCTGCGGTGTGGACAGCTATAAAGATTGGGAAAAAGAATTTCCAGATCAGGAAAAGGTTCCAGTTAGTTGCTGCATGTCAAAGGATGTAAGTTAATACAATGACGATAAAACCCATATATGACCCATACTATTCTTTTTTTGCATTTATTTTGCCGTGAATCTTATTCCTTTATGAAATGAACATATATAATATAGGATGTCAAATGTGAACATGAGCCTGACTTAACCACAGTTTGGGACGTGGGATGTCTTCATCGATTCAAAGAAGGAGCCAGTGTGGTTGGAGGTGTCGGCATTGCAGTCGCCTGTCTTCTGGTAAATTTCAAAATTTTCTCGTAATGACAACTACATAAATCTTTGTATAGGTTATATATTGAAATTAAATTAAAATTTACATCCTATATGTTTCTTCAAAAAATGCTAATCTAACTTATTTGATTACCTTATTTCAGATTTTGGGACTAATATTTTCTTACGGAGTATTTAGGAGTATCACATAACTTTCCAAATGAAACGATTTTTTCCAAACATTCTTTCTTGATTGATTCTGATTCTTGAGTTTGAGTCATAATCGTTATTTTTCGGTGTGGAAGATCATAACAGATGCATTATATTTTTTATCACACCCGTAAATTATACTATGATAGATGTCTTTAATATCGCTATTTCCAATATGCAACTGAATCCCGATGAAATGGTATTACGTATGTAGAAAATATAGAAGTGAGGGACTATTGGCATTTATTAAGGCAAATAGAATAAGATATATGTATTAAATGTATATTTCATCTACTCTACTTGCCTTAGTATTGAATTACAATTTCCTTTTAAATAAAATATTTAAACGTGAGTATTGAGCCTCATCTACGTTGTCAACTTACAGAAAAAATACTAGATACAGTGCCTGCATATACACAGGTACAGAAACAAACAAAAAATCCTTAGTGTACTCTTCACTGTTGTATACTGTGCCTATAATTAATTGCATAATAAGTCTATGAGCAACTGTATTCCATATGTATTATTGAATTCACATTACGGTCTATTTTGATGGTATTCATAGCTCCTCTATATATTATGTACACATTTTAAGCCGTACTGCATTTAATTTTAATGATATATTTTAGTAGAAATCTGTTTAATAATTAATAATACTTTTAAATGGTTCTGGATATAATTTTATAATAATTAATGATGAAGAAATACGAATACGATCCAACTCAGTCTAAGGTAGATATTGATTTTGATCGTTTCTAAATTCCTAGACGACTATAAAATATGAATGTAGTTTACTATAGTAATTTTGTAAGTTTTGGTTTAGCTTTTAGATGTGGTTACTTGCGGTGTTTGTATTTGTAAATTGTGTATAGTAATATATATGAAAAGTATGGGGGAAAAATAAGATCATTCTTTTGTTAGGCAAAGAAGAACACAGATGCTATGTCTATGAGCAGTGTGTGTGCGTTTTTTTTTCAAAGAGAATATTTAATTACCCATATGTAAGTACAATGCTGAAACTGGACTGGATATTTGAATACCATTAATATTAATCAATCATTTTTTTGTGTATATATATATATTACTACTACACAGGTAAATATAATTTTTCTAATCCATTATTGTTATTGTTTTATTGTTTTGTCACTCCTTAAACGAACCTTTAACATACATATTTAGAACTTTTAGGATGTTTGAGATACATAGTATTTTTTTGAGATAATAATTAAGCATATGTACCACATCTGAATTATTCATTACTTACAAAAAAAAGGTATTCAATCCATGTATACAAATTTTATATCTAAATTTAAACAACGTAAAAAAAGTATTTAGAAATCATCAATTGAATAATCAAAAGTGAAAGTGATCCCGAGGTTGATGCTATGTATCATGCAGCTTGTCGCTGTCGTACGACTAAGGTATAGAAGTACATAATATGTACTTCTATAATTTAATACTAAAATTTGTCGTAGAAGCATAAGAGTTGGAAATCCTTAAATTTGGGGAAAAATGGAAGTTTATCCTTAAATGCATTAATCGGCCAATGTAAAAGATTTCGTGTCAGATGAAACTAATAAATAAGCTAAAAGAATTATTAGCACAAATCAACAGTAAAAAATATACTACGCACATATGTTCTGTATACCGTTATGAATGTATCAGCTAAAATTAATTTTTCGATAATGCTTGAATAAAATATACATGTATAGGTATGTAGTACTGTAAGCAAATGTATAGAGCGAATCAATGCAAAAACATTTATACAAACAGTACGCCTATAGGTACAGATTAAGAAATAGGCTCTACGATGAAATGAAATCAGAGGAAAATGACAACAGGTGATCGAGAAGACAGAAGATCGTTTCTTCGTAACTACTACCATTACATACGTGCGTGTGCAACAAGCTTTACATTTAATTTCAAAACTTCATTTAAACTTGTAACGCACATTCAATAATAATTTTATTGTTAAATGCATTCCAAGAAATAATACAATATATATTGTACCTAAACAAGTACTATATCTTTGCTTTATTGGTTGTTGAGTCGTACTATTATAGTTATTTTAATGGGAAGGTTTAAATACATTTTAAATATATTATTTTACTCTGTGCCGAGTGCGTCCACGAATAATATTACTGAGAAAACTGAATTTTACTGATTACGATTACTGAATTATTCTGTGCCGATTGTGCTTGAAATATACATATACCTACATATTATTTAAGTATTTATTTTATTTTGTTAAAAAAATAAAGAATTCAAAATCGATATAATCGTCTAATATAAAATTATGCTTTCTTCTACTTCTATTGTTAAAAATTATTATCTTACCCTTATTGCCCATGACATTTCATTAACCAGCTGTGTCAGCTGTGCATAAATTAATATACTCTGTTAGGTTTACGTTTCATGTCCTGGACTAGTCCAGAAGAAGATAGGGGAGAGAGAAACGATGGCTTGTGGACTGAACCTTGTTGACTATAGGTGAGGAGATCACGGCTTTTGTGGGCTCGTCCTTTGGCCCAATGAACTAACCTTGTGGATTACGACATACATATGCATATACATAAATAAGCTAACTCACAATGTTACTCCTTCTGTTTTTCAAGTGTCAGATTTTAGGAATAATATCTAATGGATGATATCGACGTGACGAGACAGTGAATTATTATTCCATGATCCTGGAATTTTCTATATTTTCTGTTTTTCATGAATTATGCATATTAAGATGTAACATATGTAGCAGGTAGGCTAAACGATCTATGGGATGATCATTCACGATCCCATTAGAAATAGAAAAGATAAAAGCTAAATATGTCCATAATTTTTAGAAGTTTGGAAAAATTCCTGACTTTTATGAATTATGACTATTAGACTTAGAAAGTAACAAGATCTAACATCATTTACTTTTTAATACAGGGCTAATTACAGGGCTAATAAGCACTAGGTAAAAAAGAGTAAGTACTCCTACCTAAAACGAACTCATTTGTAGGGACTTTAGTTGCCCTTAATTAACAATATACCACAATAAATTTAAATAGGAATTGTGTTGTTTTCTAAGCTTTCAAGACTGGCAACACTCGGAATTACGTAGCATTTTAATTACGTTGTTTAATTTAGTCTATATGAAGTTCTACATGTTCGGGATTCGGGACATTATTAAATGCTGTAAAATCCAATCAAAGTTGTGAGCCATGTGCAATAAGTTTTTTTTTCTAAAAGTTTACTTGTCATCCACTCTTTGTGTTTTAAGGATTACTGAAGTAATTTATCCAATCTGCGATTGTTAGGGATTATGTCAATTTAGTTCATTTAAGCTGCTGTACAAGCTGTTAATATTTGTTTGTTGTGTTTTCGTTTCCAATCTACTAGTGCGAATGGCAGTTGGTTGATTATCCAGACAGCAGTAGCAGGGATTAACATCAACTGCATCTAACGGAATCTTAATGTTTGTTGACTGTGGAAGCATTTTAATTAAAGTAATAAACTTAAATACTAAAATTATTGTAATTTAAAAACGTAAACCCCGTTACATTGATGTCGGGCGGACATCTAGACGAGTTAGTTTTCTAGCTCGCTGTTATTTCTAGTACTATATTTAACTTATAACTAGTAAAGTAAGTAGTTGAATTGGACCCAATTTACTAGCATATTTACGCAAGTGCAGTCGCAGTGCAAGATTAAGATATATTTTTTACATTTCTTACGTAACAGCAGTCTAAACCCTGCTCCATGATACCACATTCTGACCGCTGAAGTGCAAACAGATTTTCATTAGGATTTCGATTTATTTCTGATTTCATTTAGAGAGTGTAATAAAGTAATAAATCTGTGCAATTATCATAATAAAAAATTAATTTTTAAAGTATAATAAAGAAGTGGGTGGACATTTTATCACATCTTAATTTATGAAGGTGTTCTCAGTTGCATTTATACGGGGCAGTGTGTCTGGCGTTAGACAAATACGGGTTAATAAGTATTTTTGATTATTCCTTGTTTTACTCCATAATTAACAGTCAATTGACATTGTCTAGGTTTAAATGCTCAGTATTTATATTTAAATGCAAAATGCTGAAAAATTACAAAATAATTACTTTTAAGGAGAGAAAAAAACTTAACACAATTGCAATAGCCTTACAACTCAGTATACAATACAAAATTTTCCTAATTAGGATTAAAACATTTTTATAAAACAATATTACACGAATAAATCTCAGCTTATAGATATAATTTTCAATCCGTTCTAATCAGCAGACCAATAAGGGAGCTGACTGACGGCGTTAACTTTTTATGAAAATCTAGTCACAAAACCATCATCGTTCATGTGTACATGGTAGATGTAACTTTTCAATCGTAGTTGGAATACAAAAACATTTAAATCTAACTAATGTCCACTGACTGATTAAACATAAATTGCGGTTTTCATCAAAAGAAGGACTTCATTAATTCTCCTTTTTGTTTTTTAAAGGGCCGTAACGGGTTCTGAAAAGTTCTACCTATTCAGCTGTAATTAATCGTCGTTCAAAACAACCAACTAGCACAAAATGGACGAGGAAAATCCGAATAAGTCAACCGACTTTGAACGGTGCGTACTACGAATTGATGGAATGACCTGTGCTTCCTGTGTAGCGGCAATTGAAAAACAAGCAAAGAAAGTTGACGGTATGATCTTATTTCTTATAATTGATCTGCTGTGTTGTCATTGCATAATTGTTTTTATTCGGAACTTGGTTTAAGTTCATAGTTTTTGCAAAGCCCTTTGCATCTTAGAGGAGAATTTTCATTTCGATATTTAATTAGCAAGTAGTAGCAATATTTAATTTTTGTTTGGTTTTTGTTCACTCGTTAGTGTATGCTCTATAGCTCTCTGTTCAGTTGTTTAAAATTAAACAAATGGTAGGCACAGGAAGAATAGCTTAAGCTTACGTTTAAGATTAGTCTTTCTGGTAAGTTATTGTTTAAAATAAAACAAATGGTAGACACACGAACAACAAGTTTGAATTGGTAGGTAGTATTTACACGCTTAGAAAAATATAAGCAAATTAACCACATAGGTGTTAATTTGTAACTTATTTTTGTGTTACTCTAACATCGACACCAGAAGATGTTACACAGGTCAACACAAATTTTAGTTAGGGATTTACACTGTAATATGTTAGACTGAGTTTACTATTTTCTGTGTTGCATATTATGTAACCAAGAAGTAGTTACGTGACTAACTGAATTAAAAAATAATGCAAAAAGTCAGGCACGAACCCGCAGCCTTGTGATTTGGTACCGGGCTCTCTAACCACTGGCAACTGGCCTGAGACACCTTATTTATAGTTGTAGTACTAATTTAGCTTAATATACAGTGGCAGAAATTCTTAACACGATTTTCGATTAACTGTAACATTATTTGGTGTAGGTATATTAACACACAGCGGTGTTTCCTTTAGCTAACATATTTTCTCACCTTCAAAATTTTTGAAATTAACTAATAATCGTGTTGAAATTAACACCCAAATGTGTTAGGTCGAGCTAACTAAAAGCTAGTTGAGATCTTTTCGAAGCGTGTAGGTACCTACAAAAAATATGTTTACAAATATGCACCCTCGTACGCGTTGTCGTGTTTACATTGTTTACAAATGATGATTGCACTATTGTAACCAAGTGATATTCTTGTCAACACAGGTGTTATTGATATTGCTGTTTCTTTGATGGCCGCAAAAGCAGAAGTCAAATATGATGCTTCCAAAGTTCTACCATCACAAATTTCTAATGCCATCACAGATTTGGGTTTTGATTCGACAGTTTTGGATGACCAACAAGCTGGGCAAGGGGAAGTACAGATACAAGTAAGTTGATGTGTGTAACTGCAGGGCGTTGTATAATAATTACAGTTTTTAGTTGTATACACAAGGTAGTACTGTGGTGATACATGTAAACAACGACTTATCTTTGCAGATTGGAGGCATGACGTGTGCGTCGTGTGTAAACAATATCGAGAAAACAATACTGAAACGAAAAGGCATAATTTCAGCAAATGTTTCATTATCGTTGCAATCAGGAAAGTTCAAATATGACCCAGAATTGACTGGCCCACGAGACATAATTGATGAAATACAAGTTAGTTAAATGTGTTAGTTTATAATTACATTTGTTTGTTATTGATTTCTGTAACTACTCTTGTTGATGCATAATTGTTGTAGAAATACAATATTTGGAATGAAAAACATTAAATCTTTGATTCTGCCTTGATCCGTTTCGTCTAGGATATGGGCTTTGATGCCTGCCTCGGGAATGTTACAGATATCAGCCAACTAGACCACAGAGATATGACGAGGAAATGGAGGCATTCGTTTTACGTTTCAATAATTTTTGGTATTCCCAGTATGATTATAATGATGTATTTTATGTTGGGAATGGACATGGACCACGATGATGTATTGAAGTGCGAATTTCCCATGTGCATTATTAATGGTCTGTCATTGGAAAATCTGTTGCTGTTCCTACTTTCCACTCCCGTTCAGGTATTTTGTCAGGACGTTTGGTCCATTTGGCTCACTCATATCCTTTAATTCAATTAGATTAATCATTTTTGTATTCCCAATGGAAAAATAGTTTATCGGGGGGAGATACTTTTATGTGGCCGCTTGGAAAGCTTTGAAGCACAAGAATATGAACATGGATGTACTCATAATGTTGGCCACAACAATATCTTACGTGTATTCATGCATCGTCCTTTTGGCTGCAATATTGATGGAACACAATCCTAGTCCCATGACATTTTTCGACACACCTCCAATGTTACTTCTGTTCGTAAGCTTAGGTCGTTGGTTAGAACATATAGCTAAGGTTAGAAATATTGCGCCTACATACATTAATAATACATATAATTATATCTCATTTTTTTAATTTTATGATCATTCGTAGCTGTTCACATGGGATTATAATTGTTTTTTATTATTTTTTTTTAAATTAGGGGAAAACTTCAGAAGCTTTGGCGAAACTAATGTCTCTTAAAGCCACAGAAGCTGTGATTGTGACTGTAACTCCAGATTTTCAAGTGAAGTCAGAAAGACAGATTTCAGTTGACTTAGTCCAACGTGGTGATTTAATTAAGGTACTTCAAACTTGTATGTCTATACTATTATGTTATTTGGCACAACCAAGAATTATTCACTCATCACCACATATAGCACAATATATAACCAAGGATCCATCAGTCATTTTTGTACATTACATATTTTATAAAAAAAATCGAACAATGTTGTGGGTTAAGGCCAAATCGACTTAATGAATAAATTATTATAAATTATTGTTGAAATGATGCTATCTAGTTATATTCAAATTAATTCCTATATTTTTTTTAATTTTAAGGTTCTTCCAGGGTCTAAAGTACCTGCTGATGGAAGAGTTGTGTTTGGTAGCTCAATGTGTGATGAATCTCTAATCACTGGGGAGTCTATGCCAGTAGTAAAAAAGATAGGCAAGTTAAACGACGAATTTAAAAAAAAAATCAATAAAATCGTAAAACGAAATAATTGCGTGTGTAATTTGATTTTTGTATAGATTCAATGGTAATTGGGGGATCAATAAATATGAATGGCATGCTGATAGTGAAAGCGACTCAAGTTGGAGATGATACAACGCTGGCACAAATTGTAAAGCTTGTTGAAGAAGCTCAGACTTCCAAAGCCCCAATTCAGCAATTGGCCGATAAAATTGCTGGGTATTTTGTACCGGTGGTTATTGGAGTTGCCCTTTTGACTCTTATTTGTTGGATAATTATTGGATTCGTCAACCCAGACGCGTTAAATATTAAGGTACATAGATAATTTACCTAAAATAATTGGTTAACTCAATCACTTACATTTAGCTCACATCTGGCAGTTGCGGCTTTATGCAAACATTATATTTTTACAGCACTATGACGAGATGAGGTACAACACAGCAGAGAACGTTTTTCAGTACGCTTTCCGTTATGCTTTAACCGTTCTTGCGATTGCCTGTCCTTGTTCGCTGGGGCTTGCTACTCCTACTGCTGTTATGGTAGGAACAGGAGTTGGCGCTCTTAACGGCATCTTAATTAAAGGAGCTGAGCCGCTAGAAAATGCCCACAAAGTACGTCTATCAAAACACAGCGTCATGCTATGAAATGAAATACAATGTCGCAGTAGGTCCTTACTGGATTAACCCTAAATGTTTGGACTTTGCGAATTTTAGGTTACTAGTGTAGTTTTTGACAAAACGGGAACAATCACCCACGGTGTACCCATGCTGACACGAATCACCTTGTACGCTAGTGAACGTTTCTGCTCCTTAAATAAACTTTTAGCCATTGCAGGAGTTGCGGAGTCAAACAGTGAACATCCAATTGGAACTGGTAAGGACTTGATAAATCTGTATGTTGTTATATCGTACTTAGTGCGGATGCATTTTTGCTCATTCCTAATCAGTTTTTATGTTTTGAAAATTTTGCAGCAATCGTAAAATTTGTTAAGAGCGTCCTTACTTCTGACGTTTCCGGCAAGTGTGATGATTTTCAAACCGTCCCTGGTTGCGGACTTCGCGTAACTGTCTCATATTTGCGTGGAATGTTAGAAAGTGCGGCTAAATCCGATGAACTGAAAAACTATGCTAACTTACGTACTCAAGTCAGGTGATAAGATATGAGTGTCTGGTAGCTATATTCGTAAAAATATCAATATATTCTTCGAAATGAATTTAATATTGTGTTTTAAGTAAATGTGCAGTGCACAGTTGGAAAAAGTTTTATAACACTTTACATGATTTTAGGCAACTGCGGAAAGTTTACACAATTCACCAAGTGGAGATAGATTCGTCTAATCAACAAACTTCCAGTTTGGACCTTCTAGAAGCTGAAAATGATAATCATTTGGATGCTATTAATGACTTAAACGGAAACGAAAAATATCAGGTATATGGTATATATGCATTATTTTGTCCGCAAATCTTTATGTTTCATGAAATAATTATTGTAAATCTTGCACCGTCAAATTATTAGGTTCTCGTCGGGAACAGGGAATGGATGCGTCGCAATGGAATTCAAGTTTCCAATATTGTTGACACAAATATGACTGAATTGGAGGAGCAAGGTCAAACTGCGGTTCTACTTGCTATTAACGGTAAGTTGCACGTTAAAATATAAGTAAAGTACTTTAAAAATTATGCCTTATTAATGTTACTGATGAGATTCTTCAACTACACTAATACTAAAATTTTGTGCTGGCAAGGAATGGCAATATTCTTACGAGCAACACTCACCAACGTATCCGCATGGATTTTTCCGCAATATTGTTTTTTGAAAAGAGCATCCAAAATAACTTAGATTTGCTTAACAACATGGTGCGAGTTTTTTTCGATAAAATTATTTTTTGAAAATACGAAAAAGGCCTTAAACTGTATATGTAATGGTTTTTTCATCTATACTATTTTTCATTCATAATTTTTGTATAATTATCAACAAAACGTTAGAAAAAATGAAATTTTCAAAATTTCAGGTCTTTTGTATTTCTTACAAGTGTAAAATGGTTTTTTGTACAAAAATTTAAAAAATTAAGTTTCAAAATTTTGAATGAAATTTAATAATGTGGATGAAAAAACCATTAGAGAGAGAGAAAAACTTTATTAAGTCACTGTTGCACAATTGCAATAGCCATACAACTCAGTATACAAACCATCAATTTCTTAAATAACATAAATAAGGTTTTGAATATTATTGGTAAAATTTTACAACTAAACTTAAGTATATAAATGATGATTATAAATCTGAATTGATCCTCTTAGGACGAACAGTAAAATTTCGTCCAGGATTTTTTGCAATATGCCAAAAGATTTAGCCCACGTCTTGAAAAAAGTTTTCGTCGTGCCACGTGCGCCTTCATACAAACCAACGACTTCCACACTATGTAGACCCCACTTTTCCATGAAATACTTGGCACAAGGTTCATAGATCTCTTTTTTTTCACAATCCAGTGCAGTCGCTTGCTCCTCACTGTCTCCAAATTCCAACCGTATTGTAGGATCCAGAATATATCCAGTTTTAGAAATAGGAATACGCTATAATATTAACTCGCCTAGTTGACCCGTTTTCGGCAACACAATGAACTTCCTGCTCCACCATGAAACCTCTGTCAACAATTGCTGTTGCTAGAATTTCTCGAATAACGTGGTGTCGATTATTGCGTATGAGTTCTCCCCGAAGACTTACTTTCTCAGCGCCGCAATGCCTGCACTGGGTTCCGTCTAGGCTCCTTCCTGGAATTACGCTTACACTAGAAATATTAGCATTCATTTTCCAAGTGGTTACCCATTCAGAGGTAGTTAGGCCTATTTTATTCATCAGCAATGTATTGCCTTTGGGATTGTCTTTGAATTGGCACACCCCTGCACTACGTAACCTCATCTGACTCCAGATTTTAAATTCTTTTTCACGAAGTTTTCAAAAAATAATTTTATCGAAAAAAACTCACGAAGCGCACCATGTTAAGCAAATCTAAGTTATTTTGGATGCTCTTTTCAAAAAACAAATATGGCGTGAGATAATATGAGAATCCGTGAGGATACGTTGGTAAGTGTTGCTCGTTAGTGAACCTGGGCTCCATCATATACATAATTTGATTTGTATTTTTATATGCATAAAACTTTTTTATACTTTGTATAATAAATTTAGAATACATTTAAGTAGCTTTACTTATTTCATCTTTAGGGACTTTATGTGCCATGATGGGAGTAGCAGATAGTGTAAAACCAGAAGCACATTTAGCCATTTATACGTTAAAGAAGCGAGGGATGAATGTAATTTTACTGACTGGAGACAATAAGAAAACAGCTGCAGCTATCGCTCGCCAAGTCGGCATTGGCCGAGTGTTTGCCGAGGTTCTTCCTTCCCATAAAGTAGAGAAAATTAGAAGACTGCAAGCACAAGGACATAGGGTAGCAATGGTTGGTGATGGAGTTAATGATTCACCTGCGTTGGCCCAAGCAAATGTTGGAATTGCTATTGCTTCTGGAACTGACGTAGCGGTCGAAGCAGCTGATGTTGTTCTTATTCGAGTATGTTTTGAATATTTTTTCAGTTCATACTTTCACCCTTGCTAAGTCATGAATGCATCTAAATTTATTGAAATGTTATGGTTAGAATGACCTGCTGGATGTGATTGCCTGCCTCGACTTAAGCCGTACGACTGTGCAAAGAATCCGCCGAAATTTTGTATTTGCTAGTGTGTACAATTTAGTTGGTATACCCTTAGCTGCAGGTGCATTCAGCCATTGGGGATTCATGCTGCAGGTTAAATATGTGTTTGTAATCTAAATTTTATGAATGTGAAAGAACGATTTATGATATAGAAACGTTGGGTTCGAAGTGTATCACAACTAGTGTGATTTTATTACAGCCTTGGATGGGAGCGGCAGCAATGGCAATGAGTTCTGTTTCGGTCGTTTGTTCATCTTTGCTTCTTAAATTGTAAGTCTACTAAGGTATATTCGATGTTGCGCGCCCACATGTTTCATCCATTGTGACTGTGGGATTTTGATATATGTTTTTAATTCCTAAATTCTAAAACGGCTCATATAACAACTTTTATTCTCAGGTGGAAAAAGCCTACTCGTGAAACTTTAAGCACTTTTGAATATATGAAAGCAATGGATGCTCGAAATTATGGCACTAAGGATCTGGATACAATCTCTCTTCATCGTGGCTTAGACGATATGGGGCCGCCACCTGATCCTTCTAGATTTTCTAGAGCCAGTAGCGTCATCAGCGGGTGAGATATTCTCAAACTTTAACGCTTTACGGGGATTAACTTAATGTAATGTATAAAAAACGGGTGGTAACAAATTGCTTCTATACTCGAGTGACATGTACAATAACAACGTCAGATATTCTTTTATTTTAAAAACTAATATTCAGTCTCTACCTTTGGTTAAGCGTTGCATGATTTTGGGTACTTGATGGTCTAAATTGAATAAACTATGGGGGTTTATTCATATTGTGTGTGGGTGATTTAAACTTCACATGGCTTAAATACACTGGTTTAAGGCAAGAAGAGAAAATTAAGATTATTTTTAATTTTGTGCTATTGGTAAGAATATATTTCAGCTCAATGTTATACTCTATAAGGTATAATTCCTTATTGTGAACGGCATTGGTAGAAACAAAAAAGCTTATGGTTGACATTGGAAATTATTGATCCATGATATAGATCAATTTGATCCTACTGCTATCTAATTTTTTGCATGATTTACAGCACGTTTATCTACGTATGGCATATAAATTACAATATGTGCGTTTGCTAGATCTGCTAGAATTTTATGTATGTAGTAGGGAAATATAATTCCGCAGATTATATATACTAACTGATGGATTGATTTACAACTAAATCAAATGAGTATGGTCATATGCGATACACTACTTCGAAGAAATGATTTTCTAGCATGAATGTATTTCTATAGCTTTTTGGTTTCTTCAGCTTGAAGAATAAATAAATCCAGATGTTCAGTTGAATCACAAAGGTAAGCTTTGCAATTATGTAATCGTTTGGCAGCCAAATTATGTTTGTACAATCATGTGTGAACATACCTATTATAATTGGGGCATCCGCATAATTAGTTGCACGTTCTCAAGTTTGATTTGTCAGTTTGTGAGTTGGTATGTTTTGCTAACGAGCATAAATGCAGTTTGTATATTTTTTTGTTTTAATAACTAAAATACTAAAATGTGTGTAGCCGTTTGAATTACTCAATGATCATTGAAGAGGAAAAATCATCGGATGAAATGGAATATCTTCTTGCTCTGTGAACAAAACAAAACTGACAATTGAGTAGCTTCGTACACTCAGGAGCCATACACACTACGCAGGACAATCCTTACAGATAACATTTTCCTCATTATAATTTTGAAAAGTTCTGACGATTACTATTATTCATAATATAAATTACCCACGTACTTACCTACTATTAGTTTCGCATTTCATTTGTTGACCAGCTTATTTTCACTGTTCAAATTCAGAACTGTTAGGCGCACCAATGCAGTTGGTATAAAAATTGTTTTATAGGTGATGATAAATAGGTTTGACTTATGACACTTAACGTGAATACATCATCCATTTCTGGTTTGAATTTGAATCGGATCTTTCGATTTCCGACTTTATTACTGTAGTGCATAATTAAGGAAAATGGAGAAGGAATAAATAGTAACCACTAAAATATCCAAAATCTTGCAACTAAAAGGCCGCTAAAAATGCATACAGTTTTTCAAGACAAAGTAATTGTATTATTGTATATGTAACAGTGCATTAAGTTAAAAATATATTATATATTAATTGGTGATGGTTTTTACTGGACAATAAATGTATTTTAATGGTGAAAAAGAGAACCACTTAATGACTAATTAATGTGAATTATATTAAAGGTTTGTTAGCGAAATTATCGGTCGAAGTCCTCGGGGTGTGAGGAAAGATTTGTTATTAGACGGAACCCTGGAGGATGCGGCCGATATTGAATTTTTCCCGATGATCAAGAGAACAAAGTCGAAATCAAAGTTTGAGGAGATGCAGCGACTCTAAAACTTAAAATCTAATTATCTTTACGAAAGAAGATGACCATCACTGATACTCTGTTAAAGATAACTTTATTGGATTTTATTATTACAGAATGCTTCGTCTTATTTATCATTTTGACTTTATGAAACTGCACAGCTGCTGGATGTAGACATTAAGTATCGCTGTTATTAGTTATTTTATTGTTGTTGACATTTCACTGTATTACTGTGGAATAGCGTAAGTATGTTAAATGATCGCCGTACATACTCGGTTATCAATTATTAAGTTGTGGGTACGGTTTATTAAATTTAGGGTTATTGTTCTACGCTGTACATTTACATTTATAGTTAAATGTATCTACAGCTAATTATTAATTACCTAATTGTATAAATGCTACTCAATCAATCTTCGTAGTAAATGTGTAAACATCCGAAGGTTTTAAGTGTTCCTATTTTCGTACATACGTATTTTGAAATTCGCATTGGAAGTTGTTTATTTAGTTATATATTAGTCTATAATCCTATCTTAGTTTATGAACTCGAATTTCTAAGAAGTTGATCAAGTAGTGTAGTTCTATGATATTGTAGTCCTATTGCGGCTTTGTATTCTTGCACCTACCTTTTGATTTAAAGGTGATACTTAATTTAGAAGTGCATAATTACTATTTCATTGGTTTATTTTCATGGTTTGTAAAAATTGGGTGGGCCATAGTTGTATTCAAATTTCGTTAGAGCACATACTAATGTTGAATGTCCTGTGAATTAACTTGAAAATTGGGAATACTCTACAATAGCGGGCTAATTAGTATGCCTGATAATTATGCTTTGGCGTGTAAAGCTTCTTAAATCATTTTTGTACAAACATGAGGGTTTTTTATGTTTCATTCTCAGCATGCTACAGATATAACTAAATATTACAAAACGTAAAATTAATTGTCTTGACGCACATTTTCATCAATGTATGTATCTGCATCGCTGCAATGTATTTTCTACTTATTAGTGAAAGTCGAGTGAAATGTTGAGAGTTGTCTATTTAACTACTGTATTTAAAGTTACAAGTTTATTAAGAAGTGTATTTGTAATGAAAAAAACGTACCCATAATTTTTTCTGTTATATTTCACGTGACCATAATTTTCGCATGTTACTAACTAAACTTAATGATATAATCAAATCAAAGGTGCTCATAGTCTGATAGAGTTTACAATTAACGGGGTGTCAAATTAAATTTTGTAATAGCGATTAGTGTTTGCCATATTATGTAACTATCACAATACAATGATTTTCTTGTGTTCGTTTGTCGCCGTGATCATACAGAAAAAATAGCAATGCTAAGTAGGTATAGGTACTACTTTACTTTATGTACTTTTACTTTATTACGCTGAAAATGCTTGATAAATAGAATGCTTGCTCTTACGATATATTGTATAGTATTTGCGAATTTGAGAAAACTTGTAGTAGCAAAGTAGCAACAATAATTTATTGGTACCAATAGTTACCATTATGTATATTATATATGATTCCAATAATTATTATAACTTGAATGCAGGTTGTGCAATAATCGTCCAATGATTTCTGATTTGTTTCAACTATTTGTACTTGCAGAAATAATTCCAGCTCCTAATCTTGAATGATCTTGATATTGATTGATGTACTTTCTTTCATTTGCCATCAGGTTTCAGAAGCTACAAATATGGAAAATAATAATGTAGTCTGTATGATAACTGATTAAGTACTAAAATTTTCTTTTATAGAAGAGCAGGGTACTTATAGTTTCAAATATCCATATTGGCGTTAGAAAATTTAAACGTGCATGGAATTTTAATTTATGGTTTAAAACATAAAAAATGCGACTCTCAAGTCATATAGCTAGTAGTACGTTAAGTTTCGTTTTTATGCTTTAGTAATCTAGAATATTTATTTATTATGGCCATGTAAAAGTATGTTCGTGCGTAATAGTTAATAGTTTTATAGTAAAAAATTCCTAAAGCGCGTGTACACTTATTTCCAGACATGGACTCCAGGGCCTAGGGTACAACTACAACACACTAAATGCGGCTAATTACCCCGTACTATCACAGAGGCTGTAAGCTTTTTCAATGTAGTTTAGTGGTCCCCACACTTGTGGAGAGGCAAGTATTTAAGGAAAACTATCGTAAGATAGTCTCCCTACTTAAGTAGGAATTTCACCCACGCACTTCAGTAGAGTGCTTTTGGCCTTCAGACCTCCATACTATACTATCTGGCCTCTCTAGTATTGCGGGGATTAGAAGTATTTACTACGAAATGCATAAGAATATTGTTTATAAAAACATCTACTGTTTTTATCTTATCCATATTACATTCAATTATATTTTGATTGCCTTCAAATTCATAGTAGGGACGCGCCTAATGGTGATCAGTAGCCGCTGTTCAAATACTACTGCATTTAAAAATATGCGCGACTGATTATAGAAAGTTGAGATTATAAGCTATAACAATATCAGCCAGACAGATTTTTAAAAGCAGTAGCATTAGTAGTAGCCGCAAAGAGCGGCTACTGATCACCGTTAGGGCTAACCCTACTACTAATTTTCAATAGTAAGCAGTCAATATATAATTAAGTACCTTTCACCTGTGGTTTGACTGTTATAGTGCTATCTATAAGATGTGAGGTGCCTTACATGGTGAATTACTATGTATATGGTACTGGTATAGACATAGATAAGGAAATTAGGTATATCATTACTTATGTAAGTGTAAGTAGAGACATTCTGATATGTATTTTGTAGAAAATGAGTTATTCGTTAAATTGTATACTGTAGTAGGAACAATGTTTACCAAATATTTGAATGATTTTTTGCAATTAATTAATTGGAATGTAATTGAGTCTAAAAGATTGCATGTGTACTTATGGTAATTTTAGTTTTATTAAGGTAGCTGATTCAGAATGGTTCAATCCAAGTTTTAAAATACGCAGGTATTTTAAACTACGGTAGCCATTATATTCTCGGCCAAGATGTTTACATATCATTTATTTCAACTGTCAATTTATGCTCTGTAGAAGCAAATAACAGTTATGAAATATTTTCGCATTGCATATATATTTTTTTTTATCTTTCTTATTGTATTGCTTTATCCTTGTGATTGTGTGTGAGTTCCAAGTAATTAAACTTGACTTGTGAGTACGTTAGGTAGTAGTACGCGAGTAGTCAGGTTGAATCGAATCGTTGCTCTAGTCTAGTAGAACTAGTAGCTAGCGAAGAACAAAGGTAATTACGTAATATCACGCGCTAGAAATGGCTCCTTATAACTATGCATGAAAAGCAATATTTTCAACAACTTAATATTCTACTAATTTGTTGGTAATAAAAGACACGCTTTAACTTTACTGTTTTGATTTGGTTTTATTGTTTGTTTTTGTTTATTTGCACTAGTTAATTTAAATGTATAAAATGTTTAATTGGAGTACGTAAGAGGTGATATTAGTTCGGATGTATGTACGTAATTATAATTGTTGAACACGAAAAAGCCGGGTTAATCTTTACAATATGCAGAATGTCTATAATACCGTAGTTTATGACTTCATACAATGTGGAAGATCAGACTAAATAACTTAAAAAATGACCATTATACTTGAAAAACTGACTTACGCTAAAGACTAATACAATGCTTGGTGTGTAATAAGGCTCTTGTGGTTTACTCACGATTTAATTTTTATATCCAGACTTTTTTATATAAATGTAATAACAGGACGGTCAAAGTATATAAGTAGACTATTATTATTGTAAATCAGACTACTTTTGCATTCATGTACAAATTTAATGAATAATGTTAACACAACAAGGAACTGATCGCAGTTCATCAATGCTAATTAATAAAAAACGTATGTACACTGATAAATATTGTTTTTTCTTTTACCCTTGTAAGTACTTACTTGGCGCAATTATTTTGTGCATCATAATTCGTATTTATAAGTAGCGGCCCCTTACACTTAATCATTACAGGCCGTACTTCTATTCGCCAGGTGTTTTTCATGCAAAATCTTCACCAGTTATTTTAGTTATTGATGGGAAAGCATTCCGTGTACACTACGACTATGCCTGCTCAAAATAATGTCCAGACCCAGGAGCCAAAATTTCGAATACAATGGCAGAATTCTAGAATTCTATCTTGAACAATAAAATCAATCATGGTCATAAAAGTGAATTATGGTTTACAATTGTCACTTGCGACGTGATCTGGTAGATCTTGCATAGGAGCAGGGAGGAGTCGGAGGGGGGATGTTGGATACAGAAGTTACATTACCAGATTCATTGCCTACAATAGTATCTTCTTCATCACTCGAAGCTCTTATTGTATTGTTGGTTGCGTCGGTGTTCTGAGTATTGTCGGCTACTGAGGACAGTGAGGACGACGCTTGACTACAAGGATCGTTAATTATAGTATGGGCAGTAGTTGACATGGACTGAAACATATCCGCAGTTTCATTCTTCGCTTCCTCTTCGCTTTCAGAAGATGAGCCTACATCGCTCATGAGCGCAAGTTCTTTCACTTCTGGGTCTAGGTCATCCAAGTACCGGCCAAATGCATGTAAACTTTGCCGTACTGTCCTCAGCTCGTCTTTTATTACGGACTTTAGTCTAGTTTTCATTTCATGTAGGGATTCTTTTGAAATTCCTTGAAGGGATAGTCCTTTTAAGGCTTTTACAAAAATCCCGTTGTCAGGATTTAATGGCCGTTTACGGATTTCGTCCAAAATATCAAATGCTATTATTTGATGCGGCATCTGAAAATATGGTAAAGAAACACAATTCATGTGTGTACTTCCAGACAGACTAACAGGACCTGAAGTAACAAAAGTTAATTAGAAGCGAAAAAAATGCGTTAAATTATTATGTGTTGATAAATTATTCATTAGTTCAGTACTCAATTCAGCCGCTTTACACTTCGGAATTAAATATTGTGAGTAAATGAATCAGGAATGGTTTTCACTTAAAATAGCCTTTCTATAGTATTTTATATTTGATCTATATACTAAGAATCGTTAAATCTTTGTTGTGCTGATACGGTATCCTAACGAGAAGCAAAATAATAAAGCTAAAATTAGTCTCCAATGCTTACGTGAGGCTTAGATAAGCTCGACAGTCGACTTTGCTCAGTTTGCATTGTAACAAATCCAATGAGCTTTTCTGGGTCAACTTTTCTTAAACTAGATCTTGCAGGAGCGTTAATAACCTTTGCCACACTGAAAACAATATAAAATTAAAGCTTGATGGTAAACATCATTTGAAAATACCACAGGGGCCCAATAGAGGAACAAGTTCCCTTCTTAAGAAAACTAACCTTGGTATCAATGCACGCGAAACGGTCTCCGCCTTGTCACTGGATTGTTGAACGTACATCGAAAGTCCCGTACCGATGTCATGGTATATTTTCGTTCCCTCTGTAGGTTTAAAGAATACAATTATAAAACAAAATTATACTAATAGTACTAGAAAGGGAAAAAAAGATAACTCGTATGATCTTCCCCTCACCATTAGCAGAATTTGCCCAAAAACTTAACAAAGTAGCGACTATTTTTGGTGCTTGTAATCGACCCATTATTAGCAGCTTCAACATTCCTAGAATGGCGACATGAAATACCGTACCATCGTCCTAAATATTACGACATTATTAAAATTTGAAATTATTTTAATACTTTCCACATTAACCTTTCATTAAACATATTACTGCTTAAATCACATGAACATGTTGTTCAAAGGCTGCTAAGAATTATGAGTTTCGATGCTATGGATGTAACTCGTAATTTAGTTTTTATCATGAGATACAATTTCTAATTTATCAGTAATCCTGTGAAAATAGTAGAAAAAGCCTAACAAGCTAGGATAATGATATCGATTATTGATTAGTTACGAATTTATTGCCATTCTGACCAGACGTGTAAGAATGTGCAGCTACTGAAAATCTGATATATTTGCCTATTCATGTTAAATATAAGAAAAATATTAAATAAATCGTAATCTCCACGTACTTAAAAACTAGGCTGATTGCCTATGATTTTTTGCGCAAACAGAATCTGACAAAGGCCTTACATTTGATTTAAAGAAAGACGTTAACAGCTGGATAAGCATTTTATCTACACTTTCTTCATCAGTCAAATCTTCGATTTGAGAGAACACGGATTTCACCTTCGAGTCTGAAAACAAAAAATGTTAAGTCACTACTAATACTCCTTTAAAAGTAAAGAATTAAGATATAATTCCTCTACCTTCAAAATTCTCTAAACCATATTTAAGTACAAGATCAAAAATGCACTGCAAAGCAACACTCCTAACATCGCCTTGTTCATTTAGGACACCCTGAAAAAGCCGAAATAAAATATTCATATTACAGCATGCATACTGTTGGTGCAATTTTTGTTTCTACCCATATATTATTTTTATAACTGAATTAAAAATTTAAGGAAGTCTTTAGGGAATCTAAGGAAATGAAACACCGAACTTACTTGAAGACAAACAATCATTGCAGTACATGCATCATCAATACTGAAGAATCCTGCTTGAGTCATAATTTGAAGTACTAGTATCCGTAATTCCTCCTCCTCTCGCTACAAAATTTCCGATTAAACATATTAAATGATATTAGCACACAAATAAAAGGTAGCAATAAATAATGCGAATAATACCAGCTGTAAACAGTGGCAGGCAATAGTAATCAAAGTAATCTAGTCGTTGACTTACAAAAATTGATTTAACAACTTCCGCCTTCAGAAAATTTCTCAAGTATTGACTGATTTTGGGAACTAATTTAAGATGAATATGGAAGGCACTAAATGCAAAATACATTGCTTCTCCACTGTACTCAGGTGTAGAACCTGCTGAAGAAGAGTTCACGTCTTCAGCTTCATCTTCCAAGGTGCTTTTGTTCATAGCACAATCAGACTCAAGACCGTGTATTTCTTTTCGAGCGACGTTAATTTCTTCTTCCATTTCTTTAATCATCTCTTGAATGGAATGAGCTTCAAGAAAGTTGGTATTTTTAATGTGTTCATCTTTCTCCTTCACGAGCTTATACTTTTTGTGCAGTATAGTAGACAGCTTGAAAGGAGAAATTCATTGACTTCTTTATCATTTGAAACATAACAGAACCTTGCACTGACTTGAAAAGAACCCAAACCAGTGATCGACTGCAGTTATAGTACGTTAGCTCACCTTAAGTTTTGCTGTTCTTATTTCATCTTCCCAGTTTCTTTCTGGAGCCTTATTTGCGACTGGATTGCTAGAGTTTGTTGTAATGTCCATCATATCCCGAATTATTTCTAATAGTATTTCATCACATCCACCGGGATGAGCTTTATGAACGAGTGAAACAAGACTTTTCATATGGAAAACAGATTTGTACTGAAATTTAAAAACTGCACGAGCTATCTGGTCCAACACCAGCCTGAAATCCATAACAAGTATTAAATAAACATCAACATGTAAATTATGATTTAATATATAGCTGAATTTAAATAAACTTGCAAATTCTGATTATGTAGCTGAAGTTAAATAAACATGCTAAAATATGCTACGTTACTGAAAAACTTACCTTCCACCCTCTTCGACGGGTATATGAAGAACAATTTTTAAGAAATATCCCATTATTTTGTGTCTCTCTTCTTCGTCAAACAACTCCGTTTCTAGTTTCTGCATCAGCCTGTTTAAAAGCCAAAAGAGTTAAATGAAATTCCATGTCACCGTACAAATGAAACAATGAAAAACATTAAAAAAAAAAATTAAGAGAAATTAAAACCATACCTTCTGCAATACTTGTACATATCACTCATCCCTGGGGTTAACTGTTCCCCATAATATGCAAGGGAAGAAAATCTGTCGAACAAATACCACCACAAAAACATCTTCACCTCAGATAAGTCATCCAGTGGAATCATTTTGTCCACAAATAGATCCTTGCTCAGCTTTAGCCAGTTGTCATCGTTAGCCTCCCTGTGTGGTAATGTTATTACGGGTTTTATTCAAACTGCTTAATTCACTGCATATTGACAGCACAATGCTGCACGCAATATCGAGAGTAATATAAGACTTTTAATATTTAAACAGGCAGCGAAATACGCTAATTGTAAGTATGACTTTCAATACAAGAAATAGCTTACTCAAAGAGGATGTTCAACAACTTTCCGCAGAGTTTTGTATGGTTATACACGTCAAATTCGTGAAGTAACGCCAAAGTATCCTCATTGCATACCCTAAACCAATGCTGAATTAACTTCTCTGTTTCGCTTCGAACAGCAGCTGGAACAATTATAGTTAATTTTTCAATTTTCCTTAATCGTTTTTTCAATTAAAGGAAAGGGTAAAACTGGGGAGGTAAATACAAGTAGTGAACTGCTATATACTCATACGTGATGTATCATTCAATCCACAATGGACAATTTTTTCCTTTTCAGTCATAGGTATGCTTTCTAGGGAAATTTCCCGAATTTGGTGAATGCAAGCTCGCCTGACTTCCGGGTGAACATCGGTTACGCGATCAATAAAATCTCCATAGTCATCCGAATCCAAAACTATCGACAAGATTAATGCCTTCCTGACTTCTGGTCGAGGGTCTATACGAATGAACTCCATCATCTCTACAATATCAGGAGCACATCAACTGATTAAGCACACATAAATACATAAATAGTTATTTTTACAGTGACTGAAGTTCAAATGTGCCCATACTTAGCGTTATTGGGCATCCTTGTCCTCCTTGGAAATAACAAAGTCCCTTGGCAGCTTCACATCGAACAAAATGACTTTTATCCTTTAAAATTGACAAAAGTGGTTAACAAAAATAAATAAACCAGAATTGCTGAGCCAACTTATTTACATTCTTCAAACTGATACACTAATGTCACAGCTCAACCTTTACGGTTTTTACACTGTTTTAGGGTACTCTGCTAGACACGTATAAGTATACAAGAAAAGCAGTAAATATATTTACTTTAAGCCTAGAAAGTAGCACGCTCGCAATCCGTTTCTTAAGTGATGAATCCAAGTCGTCCATACTTTGACAAGCTTCACATATTTTTAAAATAGTCTGGACAATTCTCATTCTAGTTTGAGGTCTATCTTCGTCGTGATACTAAAATAAATAAGAGCCGCAAAGTTAATTTCCACAGTTCATCCGTTTACATCATATCATATAACCTTATCTTTAAGCTTAAATGAAGCTGACTTCTTTTTCACTTACCTTTTCACATAAGCGAAGAATTCGATGGCTTAATATAGTTTTTCGTGACATATTTTCTCTGACAGAACATTCACTATTCGACTCGAGCTGACTTAAATTTTCAGATAACGCAGCCCGCTCCTGTTGTGATATTCGGTTCACAAGAGTATGGAAAAAACTAATTGCCCTCTCAATAGTGTCAACTTTTTCTTTTACTTGAAATGGTACGACCATCATTCGCCATAAAACTTCAGCAAAGATTTTTTTGTCGTTCTAATCAAAATTGAAAAAGCACACCGATCAACGGAATTCATAGTTGATAGCTATTCTTCATTGCAAAATAAATTAAATAACACTGGACAAGTTTAAAGTTAGCAATTTACACATTTTATTACTACTTAGCAAACACAACTTACACCGTTGTACACTGCTTCTATTTGCTCTAGTAACGACTCACGATCATTAGACTTGTGTTGAGAGGCCTCTATAATGGGTGACAAAGCGGCTAATAATATTGAATGAAAATTCGGAGGTTTCTTTTCTTTAGTTTTCGATGAGTTCATGCTCTTTTCCGGACTATCATCCATTACAGAATTTTCCTCGTTTTCTTCTTCCACTCGCTTCCTCCTAAGCCTCACAACTGGTGGCTTCTTTTTCGTAGCTCTTCTAAAGGTAAAACGCAAACGAAAAACGGAAAAACAAATATCACTGACAACTGACAACTGATGACTGGCAATTTCTAAATTTTTAGCTTAAAATATTCCATTAGCAATGGAAAATGAATTATTAAAATTATTACGCGATCTCACAGTTCACAAACAAGCTCAACTTTGAACTTAGCTCGTCATAGATTAACACTTTATTGTTATATATGGGATGACGAAAGATCCCCAAAATGAAATAAATCATAATAATATTATAACTCATAAGCTTGAAGGTGAACAGGGAAACATAAATCTATTATTTAAATATGTACACTAATGTATTTATTTCACTATTGTAAAAAATAACAAACAATTATCAATTATTTCTAAGCATTAATTTGCTGTTTGTTACAAGTTAGAGCTAAAACTTACCCGGGCATCTTGATTTCGAAATTCGAAATCCAAAATTGAATCTTCCTCAAAAAACGGAATAAATTGGAATTTGGAATAGTTTGTATTAGAAATATTATAATGAAATATTTTGTAGTATATCCACTTTTCTGTCACCCGTAATAAAACTATCGCCAATCAGTCATGAAATTCTACTGATTCTACTGCTTATTATTGCTTGATACTGGTACTGGTTAACTGATTGCTGGTGCTTTGAAGATTACAACTTGATCTTCTCTTGAGCTGCTGAAGCTGAGCTGTTGTGTGATGCATAAATAAAGACATAAAGAAGACCAAGATGTAACCGCCAACAGTACTTGCCGCCAACAAGTTTTAAACACGAGCATGGCTGGATTGAAGTCACACTAGACTCTATAGCTAGACTTCTGTCTTCATGATCATGACATGACTAGTGACTTCAAGTCACTGACTTGTCTTGATTTCCGGTTCTGAATATTTGTTTACGTTTGATTCGTCTACTGTTGTAATTTATTCACAAACAACCTTGAAGATTGTGATTTCTGAAATCCCAAAATAACCACGATTTACGTTGTTCAAAATGTGCTTTATTTTGTGGATGTCTGTCCTGACTCAGTCCTGAGTGATTGTTCTGCCTTGTTATTGTGCACAGTCCAATCCAATGCTATTAGATTGCGACTGTAATCGACTATCACAAACAAAAAGAGCAATTGTTCTGTGTGGACAAATTACAACCGTAAACTCGTCATGTCTTGAATAACTCAAAAGTTGTTTGAGCAATTGACTAGGAACCCACTTGAAAAACACTAAAGCTTTTCTTAGTCCATTGCTCGTTTTATCCACAGTCAAATCACGTTCTTTGTTGTAAAAGTGGGTATTATTATTATTTTATTATTTGGGGGTTTTTATTTCTTTGTTTCGTATTTAACTTGTACATACACAAAAGAGACACATAAAAATGTTTAATCAATCCTGAAAACAGTACATGGAGATAGAGAATTTTGCTTAATTTCTACTTTCTAAAAAAACGGAATATCGTCTGTGAAGAACCAAAATGACCCATATCCATTTGATTTGTAGCTAAAAACAACATCCACTATCTACAAAAATAATGAAACATGTCTTGAAAGCATTTAAATTGAATATTTTCCAATTTTCAAAAACATGTACATCGAACATTTTACACTTTTCAAAAACATGTGAATAGAATATTTTACCCTTTGCAAAAACATGTAAATAGAGCATTCTGAGCATGTTTCTTATTTAGTTTATATGACATAGCTCATTTTTATTCTAGCTTGCTTAAAGTGGATATCGGTCATTTTGGTTCTTCACAGACGATATTTAAAATTGTCTTAACTTGTCTTGCTCAGGTCATTAGGGCATAATATGACTTGACTAGGCGGCTTATTGAGTCTTGACTTGTCACTAATTAGGAGTAGTGGTGTATTGAGACTGTATACCAGTCTTTAATAGAAACACTTTCATAGCGTGCCGTCTGCCGTCTAACGCTGCCTTTAGAGATGTAGATTCTCGTAACTATTATTTATGATTAAACTAACAGTCTTTTTACAAACAACATATTATTATCTTTCACCAGAATTTCAAATTTAAGACAGTTGGTTTGATCATAAATAATAGTTCAAAAAGATTTAGAAAGTTTAACGGCTAGTAGTAGGCAGTGTTGGGGCTATCACCGGTTAGTAAACCAGTTTATATACCGTGTTGTTAAGATGGTTATTTATGGCCTTAAAGGGGACAAGTTATGCGTCATGTTGTGACGAAATGTTATTTCATATCTTAAAGGGGACAAGTTATGGCCGATTATGTTACGAGAAGGCCTCGAAGGAAACAAATTATTCTCTGCATGTTGTCACGACAGTTATTTATGGCCTTCAAGGGGACAAACAATACATTACGTCTGTAGTAGCGTCAACTGAATGAGTAGGCTGGCAAGGATAAATTAAGCATGCAAACAAATGGCAACTTTTTCCTTGCCAGCCTTCTCTTTCAGTTTCTCTACAGTATGTTATTTGTAATACAGTATCAATTTATTACAAGGGTTTCCCTTGTGAAGTTATTATTCAAAGGACTAAAAGTGGTAGCTGGCAGGGAAAACTGGCAACGATAAACGTTCCATGTAAACAAATAAAACTTTATCCTTGCCTGCTACCACTTTAGATTTTCCGCACAGTAGCTTTGCCGCTTTGCCCCTTTCCCTCTTCCGGAATTCAGTCGATCGCACACCCGTGCTAAAAAAATACATATTCTTGGCCTACTCCCACGTCTCACTCTCAACCACTCACAATATCACATAACCCACTAACGAATATCTTACTTCAAGGATTAACACGAAGCGAATATACCAACTATTCACTGTTACCATATTTATTAATTTATTTATTGCTTACTATGTATTTATAGAAATGAAACACATGCAATGTAAACTCAATACTAGTCTACACTATAATGACATGATTATTTTTTGAAACGCAGCTTTTAACACTTTTCTCATCACAGATCAACAAAGCAAGACACACGCAGGAAACGTTTTACCGACAATTTATTATTAAATTACCAAGGATTTGTGATCAATTTGTAAATAACCTATCTTGTAAAAAATTAATGTTGTATGGGCTGACGCCAAATCGACTGAATGAATAAATTATTATTATTATTATTATATTCTTGGCCTTGGGCCTTGGTACAGGACAGGTAGCATATACGAAAGTTCACTAGTCTCGTTCCTTCGACAGGATTAGGAATACTGCACAGGCTACGGTCCCCGTAGATTTTGAGCTGATGAACTAAAATTAATCTCCACAAGGCCCTATATAAGATTTTATCTTGTATGAGATTTCCGATGTTCCTCCGTCCCTTGATAATTACATAGTATATTGCGTTTAGTGAATGGTAGTATTATTGTGGTACACGTACTAATTACCAGTAATTGAATATATAATTATTCAGAAGTATAACTATAAATAAAATATATGTCTACATTAAGTAATTTAACGGTCTGGAGCCCTAATTGCTCATTTCCCTTTAGGTAAAAAGATCTCTTGATGTTTACTGATTTGGCCGTACAGTAAGGATTTGGTTAATTTAGAAAGGAATGTTCCAAGTTCCAATTCCGAGTCCCCGTGCACCAGCCAGCATCAGTGTGGACTTGGCCTGCCACGTCGGTCCTGTCGGTCCTAGACCATCATTTCTCTTTTCTCCTTAATTTATCTTCTGCTGAACAAGTAAATGGAAGCTATGAATACTTCGACTAAACATCAAATAATTGGTAGTACAACTAACACTACGGCCGGGTAAACTAGTGACTTTGGATATTAAAGTTAAGGGGTTGATTTAAAGATAGCCGTTCGGCAACATAGCAGCAACAACGACCTCTTCTAGGCAGTACGTTCTGTCACAACTGAACAATAGATAACATGAACAATAGACAAAATGAGTAATAATAATTCGCGAGAAAGAAATTTAAAATGAAACGAGTTTCAAATCAAGCGGATGACAACAATGACAAGCGAATAGAATTTTTCACCAGAATATCTCCATCGTAAAAAACAATGGTATTCGAATTTACCTTTCGAGGATCGGAGTTAAAGAATGGTTTCTAATAAATAATGTTACTTACATAAGTTTTACTACTATAAACCAAGTCCCCATAAATCCGTACACTAATAGTTAATTAAATTAACCTAACTGTATATAACAGGACTGCTAAGCATACTTTTGAGCATAGCAAAATAGCTTGACACAATTCAAATTACGTTTTTCAAGATTCCATGTGAGTGTGATGGATTGTTACTTGCGCTGTATTTTATTGGGTTAAACAATTTTCAGTATAAATCAATACATGGCGACTACGTTGGTAATTAAGTCATTAATGGAAAAAAAACAAGAGGAAAATTACATAGTTACAGCAAGCAAACAATGGAATGAAGTTAAAAATTCCATTACACCATAATAAAGACTGAATAATGACTCTAAGAATGATGTTAAGTTCTTAACTCAAAGGTCCCACTTTTGGCTTCCACCCTCTAAAAATCCTACTTCTCACTTTTTAAAAACTGTCCAACCTACATTTTACCCTACCCTCTTTTTCAAATACGGTGCCCTCTTTATTACCCTCTTTTCCCTACATTCTCCTAACTTACCCAACCCTCTTTTTTAAATACTTTACCCTCTTTATTCACCCTACATATCGTACATGCTCTCAAATTTTCATACTTAACAGCTATTTATACCTAAAAAAAATAAAATAAATTCACAAATGTAATCTCAGGCATTAACGCTTTATAAAACTCTATATAAAGTGCATGTGTGCAAATATAATATACAGACAAATATAATATAGAAAAATAATTCGAAATATTTCGAAGAATATTCTATATTTAATCCGTCAAAACCCTACATTTTTTCCCCTCTTTATTTTGTGTTCCGCAACCCTACAAGCCCTCTTTTTTTCTTGTAAATAATGTTACCCTCTATTTTTCTTACCCTACATTTTTGAATTCAACACACAAACCTAACTTATTACCCTCTTTGTGTACCCGCTTTGTTTGGAGGGTGGGACCTTTGTTTAACTTACATATGTACTTTTTAGGGAGTGGTAATTTGTGAAAACAATTCATTCGAAAAATAAATGTATAGGAGATAAAATTTTTTATTCCATTGATTAAATTGTGTCTGATTCTGATGTCTTTAGCAGTAGTTACACTTACTCCATCCTTCTTTGATGGTGCTTAACTAAAGATTTTCAAAAAGTTTATTTATCCTGGAAATTTGGTTTCCTTTTTTCTACAAAAGCTGACATTCCTTCTTTCCTATCTTCAGTTGCGAACGAGGCATGGAACAATCGGCGCTCTAAATGAAGTCCCTCTTGTAAAGTCAATTCGTTGGCTAGGACATTTGAAATTAAAACTAAAATTAGTATAATTGCTCTATTATCGACTAAGCAATCGCAACGAATGCAACAATGCAAGACACTTGAATTATTTGTATGCCATACCTTTATTGACAGCTTCTTTACACATTGATACGACAATTTTGGACTGTGCTGCAATTTTTTCTGCGACAGCGAGAGTTTCGGAAAGCAACTTATCTCCTGGGACCACTTTACTAACAAGACCAATTCTTTCAGCTTCTGCCGCCCCGATCATGTTGCCCGTCAGGCACATTTCCATCGCTTTAGATTTTCCTACACTACGAATTAATCTCTGAGTTCCCCCGGCCCCAGGAATCGTTCCAAGCAGAATCTCAGGCTGTCCAAATTTGGCTGCTTCAGATGCATATATAATGTCGCACATCATGGCCAATTCACAGCCACCTCCGAGCTACATTATCCCAATATATCAGTTATTTGTATGTTTTTAAATGGCAAAAAGGTCAACTACACTCTTTGTAATAACCGACACATACTTTAAAGTCATCAACAAAACTGAATCCATGATAGAGAAAAGAGACTCACAGCAAATCCATTAACCGCAGCAATAACAGGTTTCTTGCACTGACTGACTCGAAGCCAGTGACTTAAGAAACCTCCACCAAAGACTTGAGCAAATGTAAGACCCTGCATCTCCTTAATGTCCGCACCAGCAGCAAAAGCTTTTCCACCCCCACCAGTTATAATGAGAGCTCCAATACTTGTATCGTTTTCAAATTCATTGACGGCATCACCCAAATCAGCCATTAACCCATCGCAAAGGGCATTAAGAGCCTTAGGCCGATTAAGTGTGATAAGTCCCACATTCTTGTTCTCGCCGATTTTTTCAGTAAGAACGAATTCTCGAACGGTAGAAGCCTGTGTAGCTGAAATAATAAATTTTAAAATAGTGTAAAAATAATTTTCATTCTAAATTAAATCATGCACCGTCATACACCAGCCTTCGATTAATTCCATCTTTCAAAAGTTTTCTCATCAAAAATGATGCAAACTAAAAGTTGTAAGTCATGCTTTATTGTACAATACAATAGGGTAGAGGCTACTAAATGTGATCGCTTTTTGAAAAACATTCCGTTTTGCTATCCGTAAAACTTTGTAGAAATAATTTTGAACACAATGACCTTACAAGTTTTACACACATACAATTTTGAGCATTTCCTCCTTTCATTAAACACTGCCGCTGGATCTTTAATCGACAGCGATTTCAACAATGCGCCCTTGACGGAGTTGGAAGTTTGTAAAGCTCGGTAATTGTGATACGCCTGATCGACTAACTTAATACCATTAATATTCACATTACTCTAAAAACGTAGTAAATAAACGTTATTTGCGGTATTCATGTAATTATGAATGACTGGTAATTCCAATAGTTGTATTTATTTTGCTATATGCACACAAAATGTTATTGCGTTAACGCAATTGTCAATTGTCAACTGACAGTCTGAAATTAAATACTTTAATAGCTTTAAAACTCATATAGCATGTTAAATTATGTTTATAAAAAATTAGCGTTCAAAAAGAGACTTAATAATACTAGGAAGCTGCCTTTACAGTTAAGTATCCACTATCGACAAAACGGTTCGGTTATTAGTCGGCCCCGCATCTCTGGGCCCCACAGCATAGTCGGCCCCGAGTATTCTGGGCCCCGAAATATATTCGGCCCCGTCGTTACTGGGCCCCAATATTTGTGTATTGGTCCCCGTCAAGAAATAATATGAACAATGATCAACGATTGAATTTTTTTCTGTCAATCAGCTTTCGTCAATTTATTAAAGGTGTAGTAATGCAGTAAAACAATGAAGTTTAAAAAAAAATTGAAAAAACGACCGAAATATGTACATTTAACGTGTATCGTTCATCTCGTATCAGCTGGTCAGGTAAAACGATCATCTTTTCTAGTGTTCGCAATAGGCATCTTCAACCCGGCCTTGTTGAGAATATGTGCCACATATTTCCTTAGTGATGCCTCCTGGCCTATTGCATACACTGGCAGTTTAGGAAACAAATTAATCTTATCAATACTTCTTCTGTCGAACAGTAACAGCTAAAGTATAGATAGTAAGATATGCTATTTACATAATATGTACGTTATGCAAAAGCAAGTGCCGAACGGTAAAATAAATAATGGGGCCCAGTAACGACGGGGCCGAATATATTTCGGGGCCCAGAATACCCGGGGCCAAGAACTCCGGGGCCGACTGCTGTGGGGCCCAGAGATGCGGGGCCGACTAATCCCGGTACCGACAAAACAAAAGCACCACAAAGGTCAGTGTATATTCAAATACCGTAGTTCGTTACACGCTTAATATAACATTGATATTACATTTACAAGACCACACCGAAGCGACTTACGTTTTCAAAAATAATTTACTGAAAGAAAGACAGAATTATAATTCAATCTGAATTGAACTTATCTTGTGCCTACTAAGTGTGACTATTTCTCCCGTAATTAGTATCGATGAGAATATTTTCGGAACAGTAATTAAGTAGAGAGGCTTTAATATAATAAAAATAAACTCTTCTCGCTAATTAAATTGAAAAAATAGATGTTTTGATTTTTTTTCTTCTACAAGATTTCCGAATTTCACGGCGAAGATCAACTATAACACACTCATTGAGTAGTTGATTAAACACATCGGCTGTCGTTCGTTAGGTTAGAAGACGGTTTCACAGTAACACATTTACCGGCTTATCCTGCTTTAAATGTTAAGTACAATGTCCAAATTAACATCTTTCGACTGACGAAAATAACAATTGACAATTCAGATATTTTACAATAATACTGATGACTACTGCTAATCTGAACTGCTCTCGTTAGTTTTAATCTAATTATATAATGTTAATGCATAATATTTTTAATTTCAAAGTTAAAAAACTCTGGACTGGGATTAATGCAAAAAGCAAATTGCTACGCTGGGTGCTCCATGATGCAGCATCACAATTGACAATACAATCGCTTGCATGTTGTAAGTTAGAATAAATTTACTTCTAACTTCTTTTAGACCCATAATCATAAATATAACAATATAAATAATATAACGTTAGTTCAAAGTTCTAAACTCTGAAAGTACCTGTAGAGGCAAAGCTTCTTAAGTAGCTGAAGGCAAATGAATTCGGCATACATAACCTCTTGAGAGCCAGAGACATTTTTAATAACTTGCAATTAAATTGTCAATAAAAATATTCAGTAAAATACAAATTACAAACTGTTGAACTTTGAACTCCACCGACCGACCGCGACAGTATGTCACTCAATCTTTAGCCCTCAATGTCAAATGAAGAGCGTATTCCAGACCTACACCGACTTGCGACTGGACTACTGGCTCTTAACTCAATTTTACTCAATACATCAAATCACACACCACACCAAGATAAGCATGCCACTTGACTTTATTACGTACGAAGGAAATCTAGATTTTTGCTTTTTACATACTAAGGTAAATGAGACGACTTTTTCACTTTTCCATTCCAATCCATCTATACCATATACCATTTGCTATAGTACTACTATAAAGCTTCAGCCAGTCAGCCAGCACTGCCAGCGCCAGCAGTACTTAAAAGCCCAAGGAAAGTTTGTATGGTATGGTAATGGTTTATGGTAGTTGATCTTTTGGTAGTAGTGAGTTAAATTGTGAGATGAGAAGCAATCAAATAACTTCAATCAACCAAGCAAAATATAATAGTAGTACTAGTAGTAGTAGTAACGTTCCTAATGATGATCGGCTTTATTTTTTCAAAACTTTAAGACAAGACCCAGTATCCTTTTTCATTACCGACGTGCAGTGGAGATGTTTATACCATTATACTTGCCTTTTAAACCTTTAATTTAATGTACAAAAAAATATTCAGTACATCTAAAATTACAAATTGCAAAAGATACAGATCATTGAATGAAAATAATTGAAAAATCCTAAAAGTGCCGTGTTTGTGGTCGAGTTGCTACTTGCTACAAATGCAAGTAAAATTAATGGAAAAATAGCGTCTTAGAAGTACTTCGTCGGGCTAAAAAAATTAGAAAAAGGTTTCAATTAAAACGTTCTTGATTTTACATTGCCAGAGTTTTAAAGGACACGGAGCTGAAGGGAACAAATACATGTAGTTGAGACTATAAGGTATATCAACATTAAGTAGTCACCCAGATTTTTAAAATTTATAGTATTTGAACGGTGGCTATACCGATCACCATAAGGCGTGTTACTCTTATACAGAAGTAACCGTGGTGTTGTAATTATTGTATGGAAAGGAAAGCGGGAGACGTCTTTGAAACTCGCATTTTTTAATATTTATGTAAACCGATAAAATCTGTTAATAGAAGTACTGTAAGTAAATTAATAACTACTGAAACTACATTACTGTTAAAAAATGAATTCTTAGTTAAGTAATATCATTACAAGTTGACATACAATTACCATCAGTGAAGTGCAAGTGGTTGTTCCTGACTCTAACTACACAACCCAGTTTGCTATTGGCTGTAAATATTTCTGTCAATCCTAATACGAAATATTATATTTCATAAATTTTCTGGATCTCTTATAATTTATTATCTAGAAAGCGCTTATAACTATAGATGAAAAAGGAGATCTTTGAATTAAGTAGCAACTTTAAATAAAGGCAAATGCTGCACATTGACATTTTAAAACTAATTATCTCGTGATTTAGACGTTAGGTAATACTATCAACGGTATAAATACATATATGAAAGGTTTAGCTTAACGCAGCACAACATACACAGCCATCGCGGTCAATGGGTTCAACCTTATGAAGGAATTTGATTTTAAATGATGGAATACTAATTGTAGGAGGATTTAAGCAAATGGATAATTATATGCAAACGGTTTGAAGTTTGAAACATATGTAAATTATTCACATTAACACCACTCCATACGTCGCATCTTTTGCCTATATAGTAGAAGCTCAGATTGTCTTCTCAGGTGCAATAACTTTATTTAGCTGTAATTAGGATGGTCATGTGCCCATACCTGACCATATGATGTATAAATAAAAAAACGTGTCCCTCACGATCAAGCCTCCAATGGATAAAGTGGCTGATGACAGCATCACTTTCATATATGGAATATATATATAGAGAGAGACAACATCTTATATATATTATAATCCACAAGATTATTTAATGCTACACACTAATTTAAAAATGCCTCAAGAAATAATATAAATTAATCTTAATCTGAGCACATAGCTCTGGCAAACTGTATAGCATGTAGGGCGTGCTATTAAGGTGTATGTATGTACCACTATAGTGTCTGAATGGTGTCTATATCAGTATAATTATATAGGTTGTGGCGTAAGGGTTTTCGAGCCCTCAATAATTTGAGTATGATTAAACAAATTATATTTTGAGGTTACCTGAGAGGCGAGAGGCACCCCACCATCACGAACATTACATCCACGCAGGCAATTTATAACTATATATAAATCCATAATCACTTTTGTTTTTTAGCCTTCCCAATTTTTGAGCTGTAGCTGCTAAGCTAAGTTAGTTCAATCTTAATTATACAAAATTTAATTCTGATCCTGAGCATTGTTACAAAAACCTTAAAATATAAAATATTCAAAGCGGACTTTGTCAAAAAATCGAGCGTCCTTCTTCTCCTTCTGCCTTCTACTATACTATAATGGTGCGCCATTAGTATCAGAGCAGAGAGATACATGAACTTTAGCTATTTAATCATGGATTACAAATAAAGCTCTTATTAGCTAAATATATTTTCTACTTACAATTATTAATACTTACATATGCACCTCATTTCCTGCATTCAATCAAATTCTCTTGTTTGGTTTCAGCTAAATGTATAAATACGATTAATTGTCCAATTAAAACAGCTACGCAAATTACAATTTACATATAGTTTATACGTATCTGCTTGCCTTCACAAATGCAGAAGGTCTGCTGTACCGCAGTAGTGCATATATAGAAGCTGGGCCCGTAAAATTCTATTTTTAAAATAATAAAAACTGCATTATATACGTGTAAGTACCTAGGACCTAGGTACATTTATAAAAAAGATTGCGGGGATACTTTATGTAAGAAGATCTAAATTAAGGGAAGCCTATGATTTTGTAGGCATATTAACCTGTATAAAATTACCTATAAATGGAACAATTGAAAGCCTACTCTTTTTAACATGTACCGTATTTCCTGTAATAATGGGCGGACATGTAATAGAGGACGGGTCTGGGAGGTCGCGGAGTTTGAATATTGGACAGGCCAATTTAGCCCACTATTATATAGCAGTAGATATGGCATGTAATAGTAGACGGGTCTGTCATAGTGGAGGTCGGAATTTGAATAGTGGATCTATTACAGGAAATACGGTATTTAATACGTTCATCCCTTGGATGGTATGGCTTGGTACTACTCTCACGGATACTGGATTTCCACAAATATTCATTTAAATAATGAATGATATCAAGGCATAGATTGAATGTGAGAGTGGAACAATTGGCAGTTATAGAATCAAGTCTCAATTCTTGAATTCCCTCATCCCATCTTGCTTGATATGACTTCGGATTCGGAGAGTGTGTATATAGGTTCTTCTATATGCCTTCCCGTCTTGCATTTATCTTTTCCCTACGGAACTGGCCACACTACGCTACAGATATTCTCCCCGACCAGTACCAGTACCAGTACCAATGCTACCTAATAACACTTAAAAAGAACTCCCTGTAAAAATCCTTATAAACATCACTACAGTGTGACTCTGGGGACGGAAGATGAACATTAGCAGCCCAGATGAGCATGAGAACAATATAAGCATACACACATCCCAAATGGTGTAAAATAGATACAAAATGAGGTTATATGCTACATGTACTCTGTTCTGTTCTGTTCCGGACGAGGACAAGGAGATACGAACAAGAGTTGAACTAAATTCATATTATAGAATAGAGGCCAGTAAAGTTACATTAGAGAAAATACCGAAAATAATGATAACAATAACAATACAGCACAGGACGCTCGTTGTCCTCATCCTGGATCGTTCCTCTTATTTATTACAAAATTCAGAAGGATCGTTATTGTTTGACTTTTGGTATGTCGGGCCGGGCATATGGATTCTTAAATTGCTCGTGTGTCTCAGACAACACACATATGACACCATTACGAGAGTAGGACTGTTCTTGACTACACTGCTGGCACCGTCACTTTGGAGTAAGTTGAGCTCTCGCCTCTCTAAATATCTGTCGTCTTCATTGTCATGTACACAGATCAACTTGTATAAAGAGGGATTGTTAATGTTTGCTTTGCACAGTTTAGCAGTGTTGGAACATAGCAGTTATTGACATTTAATAGAATCAGTCTGTTCTCCCGAGAGAAAAATTGTCCTGCCCTATATGCCTTCCCATCCACAATATGTACCCAATTCCTCCAAACAGACAACAACAGCACGTAAAGTGAAAGAATACTCGACAGACTATATACATACAGAGGCTGCATATAATTAAACATACACATTATTTTTATATTACTATCCGATATAGCCTGGAATTCAAACGCTGAAAAACACTGGGGGGCATAATAATAATATTATCATTTTAACGGGGAACAAGAAATGAAGAAAAGAAAAAAAAAACAAGATGTCTTTGCACACTTGGGACCCGGGACATCATCATATAGAATATCACATCATAGATATAAAAACATGATCATCCTTCAACCTTCATTTTCATTGCCATAATAACAAATCTTCATTCTCTATATAGCCATACAGTGTATATAGCCACCTTTCAAAGGAGGCAAAATAGGAAATACGCCAGGATCTATTCAGAAATGAAGGGACTCAACTTGGAAGTGTCCTTATGTGAATATTTAAACAGGAGATGTGTACATCAGCAACATCAGCCAGCTATATGTTTATGCACAACGACAATCACCGACAATGAAAGTCGGTATAGGTACCTACATATATATTAGAGATACATAGATCGAGGCTACCTCATATGGGATATATCATACCAAGAGTAACACTACTGAGGATGAAGAAGGATCCTTCTGATTTGAAAATTAAGTGATGAAAAGATTTTAATATCTCTATAGATACTTTAAATCATGTTCAATCCAATGTCGAATCTAGATGACAATAAGTGTCATCTAAGAAAGCTGATCTCAAAAAACTTGAATAATACAACACACATAATATTTAATAACATAATATACAGACAGGTACAGAGTACAGTGTGACACGTAACGGCTTTCACTGTATGTTACATGACCATTACCATTATAAGTTTCATTTTTTTCTTTACTATAAATAGACCCAAAACGACAAGATTAACTGTAATATAAAATCTTACAAAAGTATTCAATATTTTATAAAAATATATACTGTATAGCTGGAGTAGATGGAACTGTGGAAGTTGCGAGAAAAGTTTTCGAGATACCCATGATGCAAACACAACTTTATATAGTTCTCAACTATAGAAACTTCTTTCAAGTTTCCAGTTTTTTTCCATCCCTTTCATTTTTCATTCAAACCGAATTGAATTTTACTTATGAAAGGAAAGATGGAACTCCCTATAGATGCGTGAAGGTCCCAGGTCCAGAAGAATGAGAAGTATAACGAACCGTAGTACCAACTAACGATAAGTTACCCGGTAATTTTTATCACATATATATATAGAGTCAGTCCAGCCGAGCCACCCAGTCAGTCGGTACACATTTTTATTACAAACCAACTCGGGTGAGATACATATCTCCATTACTCGGGGCTCCAGGCATGGTTGACGAGTTCAAACTGGAGACGAGTGAGCTATATTGAGATTAATAGAGCTAGTGTCTGTAACTACATAAAGCTACATTCACAAAATATTATTTTCTAGCTTGATACTAGTACTATATATTGTAGCTCCTTGTACATTGCAACAAATGCAACAAACAAAAATACGTATGGTCTTTTGCTCCAGCTCCAGCAATATACATAGCTTCACCCTCAAGAAGAACTACTTTCAACATACAAATTGACACTATGATTCCCTCTCGAGAGTAATATCCATGATGTATCCATATATATAAGATTTTCCGGTTCTCCAGAACCTAAAGTCGAGTACTCGTTCCTGTCTCCATATCAGCAGTTCCAGGTCTCTAGCTCCGGCTCCGCTAAAACATTAAGCTTTTACTAGTTAGACTGGAAGTCAGTGCCAGGACCAGGACCAGGACCATAGGACTAGGACAGCCAGTGTGTCGAGTGACATGAGCGAAAACTTGCACAGAGCAATGTACATGCATATGTTTATATTTTAGAAATACATATAGGCAGACGCATGAAGTGATGACTGTACGTCTGAAAGTACTACGGTACAACGGCCCGGTCCCGGTAACGGTACCGTGTGGCTGGAATCATCCTGCACCGATATACACCGACACTGACTAGTGAGAACGACCACTACCGACAACAACATCCTTCTTACTTTACGTTCAACGTTAGCAAGGTTCGCGGAAATTACTTACATGCATCTATGATAGTTTCTTCCTGGATAGAACTACTCGCTGAATATCCGAATTCCGAATCCGAACATCTGAAAGCACCCAAAACCAAAACGGAAGGACTGCTGGAAAAAACGTGGAGAGACAGGGGAGAGAGGAGTGCAGGAGAATATCTAGTGTGTAATGGGATGAATGGAAAACGGAGGGGTGGGGGTGGGGTGAGGGTGGTCGGTTTGGATTGACTATAGGTAGTGTTTGGCTTGGAGAGCAGCACAGTACAGTGACAGTGGAGGGAATGCACTTATAGTGGGATGGATGGAGTTTAAAGGAACGGAATATATTTGTTGATAAAAAAAAAGAAAGGAAAAGAGAGGAAAAGACCGTGATGGGAAAATGGGAATGGAATAGACCGTTTTTCGGTTTCGGTTCTTGTGCCCATGTTGGTGTTAAGAGTTCGGTAATCTCACAGTAGATGACTTAACCAGCTGATGGAGTTTAATGAGAAAGAGTAGAGAAGGAGAAGGCCCTATATTTCACGAAATTATATCTCATAGCGTAAACGTCTACTACGAACCAGTCCAGGCCATAGACCAGACCAAAACCAGACTTGAGAGTGAGACTGAGACCAGGACCAGGAGGAAGGAAGACGCATATAATGCAGAACCAGGTTGAAATTGAAATGGTTTGAGTGTTGGTGTGTGTAGCCCTGTGTAGTTGGTGTAGCAAGTGTAGCTGGAATATATTAGTAGGACTATTACCAAAACCAGGACTAGGACAGAGGGAAATAGGAAGGAAGAAGGATTTGGAGGTGTAGGAGCCCCTACCTATCCCGAAATAAATCCTGAAACGACCACAGTACTCAGAAGCTCAGTCTCAAAGTCTCAATCCTCACAACTGACTGACTGTGAGTCTGTGAGAGAAGTAAAAGAGTCCATGGCATTGCAATAAGAGCAAGAGAGGAACAAGTTATTAAGTATGTACGTCGCTCCGTCTGAAAACAGTCAGTCTGAAGAACTCAAAAGATTGTGACTGCTCTGAAGTGAGTCAAGTTGGTGTTTTTTTTTAGTTAAGGAAGGAAAATAAAAGCGGACGGATCCGACGACCGAACGGAGAGATGATGTTTTTTCGCGGTGAAAAATTGCAGCCCTCCAGCCCAGATCATTCCTTTGGGTTTTTCCTCTTCTGTCTTCCTCGGATTCGGATCTGCTGACTCGTTCATCAGTCAGTCCAACAACTCGAAAAATCTCAAGTCCGTGGCCGTGGTGTCCTGTACCAAACCAAATACATAACAAGCAAACTTCCCTCACTCACTCTCCACAGATGAGTCTCCTCGCTCATTTCTCTCTTCATTTCCCGTTTTTGTAGTCGTGTCATGATCATAATTATTCTCTAATTCATCCTTGTACAAGCTTCATGTGGCTAATATTTGTATTCCACTACTCAACTACTCAATCTACGCTCAGTATTTTCCACGTTCGTTCGACTTCCACTTACTAGAGGATCCAAATCCAACCAAGGAACCATTTAAAGCTGAAATCGTTCACGAATTTCTTCATCACCAACCACCACTACCGACCGACTACCGCACGGCCCCACCAGGGCCAGTCAGTACCACATACAAAAGTCAGTCAACTTTTGGAGTCCACTTGCAACTTGCTCATTTGTTTATTCTGTTTCCACCTCCGTCACTTACTTATTTTAAACTCTCTGTGCACGAATTTTGAATTTGTTTCGTTTGAATCATCTCCTGTTTTTAATAAGTGCTCGTTCGACCTTTCAGTAAAAAGTTTGTAGTTGTATTGAATATAGTGCAATTTGCAATATCTGGTTTGCAAAAATGTTATCCTCACCTGTCTGTACAGCTCAACAGTAAGATATAATAGTTGACAGTATAAAATTGAGGAGACACTTCTCAGTGCGTTTTTACTTAAGCAAAGGAACATTCAGTCATCAGTGTTCAATGAGTGGAAATGAACAAGTGCTTGTGCTTGTGGATTGATTAAATCATAGAAGACAAACAGAAAGAATGAAGAAAGGAAGAGTTGTTAGTTGAGATTGAAGTAAAGTACATGAAATGAAACTCATTGCGTGACTTACAACTTACAACTTATGACTTAATGAATGCTGATTATTATTTTCTGTGACTCTCGGAGTTCAATATTTTGCACACCTGCAACCTGCAACCAGCAACCTTTGTTGAAGTTGGAACTTGTCTCGGCAGGCATTAGAAGTAATTATTGCAGATTTCAAATCGTTATCACTTGTTATAGGCGAAACAAAGTATTTCGATGTCAACGTGACTACATAGTGTAATAGCAAATGGTGGTTAAAAAAGTGTGACTGTCTGTTGACTGTGTGTGATGTGAAGAGATTAGTATTCCACATATATAATTATATATTAAAGTATTGATGATTAATGTATATGTTGTTTAATTGACCAGATATACTTTCATTTTATACACTCAACACTGACTGTCAACAGATAGTCAAGAGAATAACATCATGGACACCATACATGAAGTAAAAGACATAAATAACAACAACAAAACAATCGACAGCATTAAGTGAGTGCATTAGTATATAATTTTTTTTCTCCGAATCTTGATTGTGAATTGTATACTTTTTATTATCAATTTATTATCATTCTGATATTTCATTCTTGTTTTTGCAATATGAGAGGAAGGTACAGTTGAAAGTGCAGTATTAGTATGTGTAGCAAAAGTAGTTTCTGTAATCCGACACGATATTATGGTTAATTCTATAATACTTATAATTCGTATGTGGCATATGATGCATTTGACTGGCTTCTCAAAATAAATTATTTATCATCATGATAAGGTAATCATGACTTGATGACTTGTGACTCTGTCTGTGAGGACCTAAGTACCAAAAATCACTCAGTCAGTATGTAGACACATTTTAAAGTATAATTTGGAACATTTCCTCGTGCGTCCTTTACATAATACTACCTAATACTTTACTTGCACTGAAGATACTGTAATCTTCTCTTGTCCTGTGTTAGATCTGAGAGAAGAGTAACATATATCTAATAATAATATGAATAAAGTTGGACTGACTGTTGAAGGTGCGGGCGTGGGGGTGCGATCAGTGCGATGAATCATAATCTTGCTCAAAAGTATATAGCAAAGTGTTGAATGCACTGTAAAGTTAAATTATTGTATACAGTACTGTAGGTAGTTTGTCGTTTGTCTCTGGAAGGAATGAGTTGCATCAGTCATTGTTTTACATTATCAATTTAAATTTTGAATAATGTCATTCATAATTTAGTGTCATTTTTTTATTTCTGTTTTCTTATTTAAAGTTTGGTATTTTACTAAGGTGAAAAACCTTAAATTCGGTCGAATCAAGTCAACACTATTGAGATTGTTGAAGAAAGTGATAGTGCGTTTTTGGGTTGCAGTTTGTATACATTATCTGTAAATCCCAAACGAAATGATAGTTATATATGTTGCAGTTTCAACCATTTGATTTAAAAACACGCTGATGCAAGTGTATAGAAAAAGTGGAAAGAAAATCATCACTTAGGGTTCACAAAATCGTTTTGTCTCTGATATCTGTGATCTGTTTCGTGCAATCCATTTTTCTGTGAAATCCATCATACGTCTTTGACCTCCGCAATCAGTATTTAAGATTCATTTTGGATAGTTTTTTTACAGGTAATAAATATACACAGGTATCTCAATTTTTAGCAAGGGTCGATATAAGGATTCATCCTTATATACACCTGCTACCAAGGTTATGTTAATAATTTTGATGCATTATTTATTTGTTAAATCATATGGTTTTATATTAATCGGATGCATGAATCAGTAAGGTCAGTATTCAGTTATCAGTCAGTCGTCAGTCCTATAGAATGTATTTTGTCCTAAAGTTTTTTTTGTTGTTGTTAATAATTGGGTGTGTTGTATGTGTGTGGGTGGATTGTGAATAATTGATGATGTGAGATCGATCCATGTCATCCACCCATGTGCCTCCTTGTATTGTATGTGCATGGATGAATATATCATTCATCTGTGTACATAATCCATCCAATCATTACTAACCTCGTTGAAAGAACAATCAGTAATCGCTAAAAATAATGCTGAATGCTGATTGTCTGTTTCTAATTATAGTCTATATTTTTCGGACTCGATTTTGAAAAAAACATTGGCGAATGTAGTAGTGTGTTAATTTATGACCGTGAAGTCTAGAATAATAGAGGCGCCAGAAATGTCGAATGTAATAGCGTAATGGCATTTGTTTCGCCACTGAATGCAGTGACTACGTAAGCAAGGCAAAGAATGTAAATGCGGTGTTGCCGTAAATTATTTTTACATGTTTGGTAGGAGGGTGCACATTGTGAATGTAAATGCGGTGTTGCCTTAAATTAGTTTTACATGCTTTCGGCACATAATCTCATTATTTGTGTGCATTCTCTCTGATGTAAATACATTTAAATTAAGGTACTCTACTTATTTGATGAGCCCAGGACTGATACTTTATTTTAATCTCCTAAAATTGTTAATGTAAATATTGTATTTTTCCATGACAGTTTCTGGCTGTCTCCCTCCACTCTCGACCTAGATTTATTCTTTTGTCTGTCTATCTTTTTAATTAAGTACAAAATTATTCCCTTTTAACAACATTTATCCCGCTTCCAGTTTCTTTATTATAAAAGTTCTAATTTGAAGCAAAAAATATAACAAAAATTCACTTGCAATCTTGGTCTTGGACAGCGAACTCACCTGTCTGTGTCAAGCTCTGTTAGAAGTCGGTATTTAGTTTAGACTTTATTATTCAAACTGTAAAGTAACTTTAAATCTAAATAGTAGAGCAATCAGCTCGCATCATTCTCTGTATTGAGTCTTCGTTATTTCTTCGTAAGTTTACTTGTGTAATAAATTAGTAGTTTTTCCTTGTTGTTAAAAATACAAGTCTGCAATTACACATCAACATTTATTTGCGAGAAGTCGACTATACATTCAAACACCAAAATCATTTATATCATCCCATCATCTTCCACATTCATCGTTGATCTTAATCTAGCCAAAACATTGGTCCTTCGAATCCAGATACATTTTGAACTCAACAATCCTCGGCGGAATATTAAGATTAAAGATTGAAGATGGTGAACCCTACACCCCTTGAAAAAGCTCTTCTCAAGAGAGACAACATCAGAAGTATTGTTGCTCTCATTAAGAGAAAGACTGATGCAGACGCATTTGCAACATGGCAGCTCTCGTCAGTGCAGAAAGAACATGAATTATTGGATCGTCAATCAAACAGGCTCTTTGAACTCCAGGATGATCTACTTCCTCTCGCTGTGGCTGACGCTACTGATCACACTTCAAGAGAATCCATGATGTCAACTATGGAAGAAATTGGAATGGAAATTGCAGTGCTGGAAGACCGATTGGCATCTCATCCAAGAAGACTGGCGGCATTAAATCCACTTCCACCTCAGGTCAGACCAACAGTGAAGCTTCCTGAAATTAGTCTCCCGCAGTTCAAAGGAGGAAGTGACAACTGGCTTCATTTTCGTGACAGTTTTCTTACCAATATCAACGCTCGTCAAGACATTTCTGCAGTAGAGAAGATGCAGTATCTCAACTCGTGTCTTAAAGATGAAGCTGCATTGTTAGTGTCAAATCTTGCCATAAGCAACACTAATTACCCCCTGGCTTGGGACATCATCATGAAGAGGTACGACTGCAAAGACATGCTGGTTACGTCAGAGTTAAAGAAGTTATTTGGACAACCTAAGATGCAATCAGAATCATCTTCAGCATTACGAAAACTGATTGACACTACCTCCGGCTGTATAGATACTTTGAAGACTCTACAAGACCCGGAAGAAGCATGGGATACAGCTCTGATCTTCACAGTGACAGAAAGACTGAATACCAACTCTAGACACCTGTACGAGATGCAACAAGATTCCACTGTTGAGCCGAAATTTGAAGACCTGATGAAGTTTCTAAACAAGCGTGCAAAGACTCTATCAATTACGGAGCCTGTAAAGAAACCAGCTAATCATCAGGACAGTCGCAACTCTTTTAACCCAAAGCAGCAATCAGGAAAGAAGTCCGCAGTCAATACGCATCTGACGGGAACTCTAGTTTCATGCAATATCTGCAACAAGGAGCACAAAACCTACAAATGCGATCAATTTGAAGGAATTACCATTTCTGACAGGAAGAAGCTGATTGTTAGTAAAGGCTGCTGTATCAACTGTTTGGGAGGGAAACATGCAGTGAAGGATTGCAAATCCAGATTTGGCTGTCAAAAATGCAAGGCTCGTCACAACACTATACTTCATGAAGACGATCCGAAAAAGGATGAAGCTCCCTCCTCAACGCAAGATCAGAAGACGTGTGCTCTCACCATTCCAATTAAGAGCCACTCCGAAATTCTACTTGCCACTGCCTTAGTCAAGATCAAAAATGATACTGGGAATTTCAGCATTGTACGAGCTCTCATTGACCAGGGGTCAGAAGCAACCTTCATCTCTGAACATTGTGCCCGTGAGCTGAAGCTTTCAAGAACTCCAGTGAACGTGGCTGTTTCAGGACTACAAGGCTCCTCCGTGGGGACAGTCAAGTTCCAGTCAAGGTTAATCATTCAATCCTGTACCTCTAAGTTCTCGGCCAAGATTGATGCTTACATCCTACCCGGAAAACTAACAAAACCCTTACCCACTCGTACATTGTCTTTCACTGCGTGGCCTCATATCCAAGGTCTAAAGCTCGCAGATCCGCAATTCCACATATCCTCTCCTATTGATCTCCTCATCGGTGCTGATCTGTACGCTGATGTGCTACGCTGCTCTGGAAATGACCGCATTCGTGATGGACCTCCAGACGCTCCCATTGCTCAAAACTCGGTGTTCGGCTGGCTACTTACCGGGCGACTGCCATCAGCTAGTCGCCAGGCTGTGACTGTGTCATCCAACCTCACCTTTACAGTTGATGAAACGCTACAGAAGTTTTGGGAACTGGAGCAAGTACCGACGGTCACGCCAAGGACGGAGGAAGAGAAGGATGTCGAATTGCACTTTGCAAAAACTCATGTCAGACTTCCAGATGGCTCACACCAAGTAAGACTTCCATTCAAGAAGAATTCTTCCCCATTAGGATCCTCCAGAGAAGCTGCAGTTCAGCGCTTCATGCATCTGGAAAAGAAAATGATGAAGAATCCAGAATTTCGAAAGTTCTACACCGACTTTATGAAAGAATATGAAACTCTGGGTCATATGAAGGAGTCTACTCAATTCAACCTTGCAGCATCAGAGCACTGCTACCTACCACATCATGGAGTCCTAAAGATGGATAGTACTACTACCAAACTTCGATCTGTATTCGATGGATCCGCAAAGACATCAACAGGGACGTCACTGAACGACAATCTCATGGTAGGCCTGACAATTCAAAACTCACTTCTAACCATTATAATGAATTTTCGTGTCCATGCCGTGGCGTTCACCGCAGACGTCACCAAAATGTACCGCATAGTCAAAATGCATCCCGATGATTGCCTGTACCTACGAATTGTATGGCGAGCGGATCCCTCCAAACCTTTGAAGGACTACGACCTACTTACTGTTACTTATGGAACTTCATGTGCCTCATATCAAGCAACCAAGAGTCTTCAATCTTTTACTCCTGAAGAAGAAACTCAATTTCCTACAGCAGCAGAAATCGTGAGGACTGACTTCTACGTAGATGATTTGCATACGGGGGCAGAAAATTCAGAAGCCGCAATTCAAAGTAAGGACAACATAGTAGAACTTCTAAAGATGGGTTGTTTTCATTTACGCAAATTCTCCAGCAATAACTCAGCATTCATGAATACAATTCCAAAGGAAGACCGTGGCTCTCAGGGTCCATTATGCATTGATTCAGATGACAGTGTAAAGACACTTGGACTACAATGGCACCCGGCTACAGACGAATTTGCATTCAAAGTAATTATGCCTGAAAGACAAGCCTGTGCTACCAAACGTACTGTACTCTCAGACACTTCCCGTTTATTTGATCCAACTGGCGTTGTCTCACCCACCACTGTTCTTGCAAAGTTGCTCCTCCAAACATTATGGAAGCTTGAACTCAGCTGGGACGATCCTCTTCCAGAAACTCTTCAGGCGGACTGGAGTACATACCAACAGCAATTGCCAGAACTGGAGAAAATTCGATTTCCACGATGTATCTTCCCACCAGGGTCTTCTCACTTTCAACTTCATGGCTTTGCTGACGCTTCTTCAATCGCATATGCTGCTGTGGTGTACATACGTTCAATGAATTCAGATGGCTCCGTCAATGTACATTTACTGACTGCAAAGACGAAGGTGGCTCCAATTAAGATGACTTCAGTTCCCCGTTTGGAGTTGTGTGCTGCTCTCACCGTGTCACAGCTCATGGCTTACGTCATCAAATCAATGAGGGTAACATTTGAAGAAGTTCATGCTTGGACCGACTCAACTATCACTCTGGACTGGATTGCCAATGCTCACATAAAGCAAGAGATCTTTGTCGCAAATCGTGTAACAAAGATACATGAAAACCTACCCAGTCATCATTGGCATCATGTGCGTAGCGAAGACAATCCAGCAGATTGTGCGTCACGAGGAATTTTACTTACTGAATTAATTAATCATCCGTTGTGGTGGCATGGACCGTCTTGGCTCAAGCAGGAACCATTTCCAATCAATGAACCAAGACTTCATCTCCAAACTCAAGATGATGCTAATCCAACCGTTTTAACACTCCTTGTTTCCACTGATCCTTCACCCATTCTGAAGTGCACTACCTTGCCCATGCTACTTAGATCAACCGCCTACTGGATTCGTTATCTACACAACTTGAAGAACCCTGAAGCAAAGATTCCTACTAACAAGGTCATTACAGCAGTTGAGAGAAAACATGCACTTCATCATTGGATCAAAATGGTTCAACTTGAATTCTTTCCTACGGAAATTCATGCGCTGAAGAATGGGAGGGTTGTGAATTTGAAGAGCCGTATTCATTCTCTCAACCCATTTCTAGATGCAACCGAGCTACTAAGAGTTGGTGGAAGGCTACGGAAATCCCAGTTATCTGAAGACCAGAAGCATCCAATTCTACTCCCTCGCAACAGTGCGCTTACCAAATTGATTGTTGTGAATGAACATTACGTACTGTTACATGCTGCTCCTCAATTACTTCTTGCTAATCTTCATCAACGGTTCTGGATTGTCAATGGGAGAGACCTCATTCGGCAGTGTATCAAACGCTGCATTGTTTGCACCCGCTTTCAAGGAAGAACTGCTCAACAGATGATGTCAGACCTTCCAGCTGCTCGTGTTACTCCATGTGAACCATTTAAAAAATGTGGAGTGGACTACGCCGGACCATTCCAGCTCCGTGTGATGAAAGGAAGAAGCAAATTGATCTTCAAGGGCTACGTAGTCGTATTCGTTTGTTTTGTCACCCGGGCAATACATCTTGAGTTGGCTGGGGACATGTCAACCGACACTTTTCTGGGCAGCCTTAGACGATTTATCGCCAGAAGAGGAAAATGTACGGACATGTACAGCGACTGCGGCACTAACTTTGTGGGAGCAACCAAGGAATTAAAGGACTTTCTGCATTTTACCAATCAACTTGAGAAGGATCCGGCAGTCGAAAGAAGTATGGGCTCCATCGGTGTATCCTGGCACTTCAATCCTCCTGGGGCTCCGCATATGGGTGGGCTTTGGGAAGCTGGAGTGAAGTCGATGAAATACCATTTAAAACGTGTAGTAGGGGAATCTAAGCTGACCTACGAAGAGATGTCTACCGTTTTGACTCAAGTAGAAGCCTGTCTTAATTCCCGTCCTCTGGCTCCTCTCTCTACTGATCCGAATGATTTGGAGGCGCTTACTCCGGGACATTTCTTGATTGGACGCGCTTTAACTGCATTACCGGAACCTGATCTGGATCATCTTCCCGTCAACCGCTTGTCCAGATGGCAACATACTCAACCCTTCTTTCAACAACTGTGGAGGCGCTGGAGCAGTGAGTATGTACCAAGACTTCAACGACGTACAAAGTGGGCTGAGCCGCAGATCAACCTTGAGGTAGGCAATTTAGTTCTCCTCAAGGATGAATGCCTTCCCCCACTCAGATGGAAGCTGGCTAGAGTCATGGAGTTGCATCCCGGAGATGATCAGAGAGTTCGCATCGTCACACTGAAAATTGGAAGCACTCTGTTCAAACGGCCAATCCATAAGCTAGTTCCTTTACCAATTGACAGTCATGAAACTCCAAAAAATTAATTATTTCGCTATACTTAGTATAATTGTCTGTACACACATTTTTTGTCTATTTAATTTAATATAGTCATTAGGTTAAATGTATTTTAGCATTAGTATTACGTGGGAAATTCATGGAATTTCGGCCGCCGATGTTTCGCCACTGAATGCAGTGACTACGTAAGCAAGGCAAAGAATGTAAATGCGGTGTTGCCGTAAATTATTTTTACATGTTTGGTAGGAGGGTGCACATTGTGAATGTAAATGCGGTGTTGCCTTAAATTAGTTTTACATGCTTTCGGCACATAATCTCATTATTTGTGTGCATTCTCTCTGATGTAAATACATTTAAATTAAGGTACTCTACTTATTTGATGAGCCCAGGACTGATACTTTATTTTAATCTCCTAAAATTGTTAATGTAAATATTGTATTTTTCCATGACAGTTTCTGGCTGTCTCCCTCCACTCTCGACCTAGATTTATTCTTTTGTCTGTCTATCTTTTTAATTAAGTACAAAATTATTCCCTTTTAACAACATTTATCCCGCTTCCAGTTTCTTTATTATAAAAGTTCTAATTTGAAGCAAAAAATATAACAAAAATTCACTTGCAATCTTGGTCTTGGACAGCGAACTCACCTGTCTGTGTCAAGCTCTGTTAGAAGTCGGTATTTAGTTTAGACTTTATTATTCAAACTGTAAAGTAACTTTAAATCTAAATAGTAGAGCAATCAGCTCGCATCATTCTCTGTATTAAGTCTTCGTTATTTCTTCGTAAGTTTACTTGTGTAATAAATTAGTAGTTTTTCCTTGTTGTTAAAAATACAAGTCTGCAATTACACATCAACATTTATTTGCGAGAAGTCGACTATACATTCAAACACCAAAATCATTTATATCATCCCATCATCTTCCACATTCATCGTTGATCTTAATCTAGCCAAAACAGCATTAAAAAAATGAGACAAATCGAATGTATGTACAGACGTATATACATATATATACATATTCCAAAGTGCACCGTGTACCGGAATGTAAAAGTAATAGGTTTAACATTATAATTATAATATCAGTGTCTACTTTGCGAGCTCGGTTTTATATTTTGTTAAAAAATTGGCCACTGCAAAAATGTATCATTTAAAAAACAAACAAAAACAAGCTCTGCTATTTTAACATCGACTAAAAACTGATGAATCTATTAAACTGTATGAAGATGTGGAGCATGGTTGTGTTTTAGTATTGACTTGACACACATAAATGCTTTCTTGTCTATATTATTATGTATTCAGCTATCTCATAATGATCAAAAAGCGTGATCAAAAAGATACATAAAATTAGTTTTTATTTCCATTTTCAACCTGAAAAGTGGGAAAGGAAGCCAGTACTGGATCTACTTAAATTGCTGGTTTTATTACTTTCTCTTCACATTACACAATAATAGATTTTATTTACAAAAATAATGCAAGCAATTATTATAGCTGCTGTGAATTATGCTGATCTGATAATGCACGTTCTACATATGTAATAGATCTTCGAAAACTATGTATTGTCATATATAACTATCCAAGTCATAGAGCTCTATATTGGGGCTCGCGGAACGATATCTAAGTTTTTTCTCAACTTTATGAATTCCCAATGCCTACCTAGTGCGCTGATTGAAGACATTGTAGTCTCCGTTCTGAAGAAATCAGTTCAAATATGTGTGCACCATTTATATTCTAGTGTTCCTACTAATTAGTATCCTACATTTAAATTTACATTAACCATCATAATCTGCGCTTAACAATATTTTGTAACGCATACTGAGTCCTATGGGCTATCGTCGTTGGACGACAGTGTCAAGTTTATTTTAATAAAGTTGTCTTTCTCTCTTAATAATCCAATGCTAGCGTGCATCAGAGCGATTCCATGATTTGTGTTTTGATTTCCTCGATAGACCTATATAATTAAAATTATACCCAGGTATGCATAATGGCAGTGTAGCACTTTTTTAAGTGCTTTCACTGGGATTTTCAGTTTAATATAAACTTGTCCGTCTTGGATGTTTTTCGTGGATTGTTTATGCAGAAAGGATCTACAAACGAGCAAAATCTGAGCCAGAGATGCTTGCTTTGTATTATTATATTATATAAAAAATAGGTAGAAATAATGTGGACGACTTACTAAGTAGTTGCTAGTTAGTAGTGTTAGTCATGGAATGTCGTGTAGAAAAAATCAATTATTATTTATATTTATTCGGAGAAATAAATATATAAATGTCGTTATTGGCTTATTTCGAGTTGGAGATAAAAGCGTCATTTATTCAGTAATATTGTTTCCAAGCCAGACCAAACAGCCTTTGGTTTGCGTATGGGCATGGGACAATTGAGTACTATTGAGTATATAATCTGGTTATTTCCGAGTTTTTTTGCGGATACAGGTAAGTACATACATCTATCCCTTTTCTACTTTAATGTACTACTTGCTATGTGCCCATACTATTTCATTCCCTTGCCAACTTCCAGTTTTCATGGTTTCTTTGACAGAGAGTTTCTAGGCAATATATAATGTATTTACTGTTAATGATGAATGACTTATGTATTGGCAGTTGTTGTCGTTTGTTATAAATATTTTTGTAAGGGTCGTTCAGTACTACACTGTCTCTGCCTGTCTGCCTGTAGTCTGCTTGTGCTGCATCTTTTATGCATAAGTTTAGTATGTGAGAGGTTGAGAAGATTTATTTTCAAAACGTGCCAAGTCTTATAGAATCCCATTAGACTTGGCACGTTTTGAAACAATAAGCTCTTCTAATTTAATGCGTATCCTCCTCACGAAGGATGTAATCCCCATGTTCCTCATCCGTCTAAAGTATCACATGTCAAATGTGTATAACTTACAGATATACCTACATACACTCCTCAGAAAGCGTATTACATTTCAAATCAAGTAGTCAGAGTTATTGAGTTTGAATTTTTATTCCTCTAGTGTTTTTAGTATATAATTATATGCATTATATTTAAGTGTAGTGAGTCGTGTGTATTGACTGTTACTGTTGTGCAAGCAGTCATTGTCAGCTATAATAGTCTGTGTGATTGTTAAGCATTATAACTGTCGTAGAAAGTAAATTTTCTAATGCTATATAGGAACTGTTGGTACTGCAACGGCTTCACCACATGTGAGTCTATTTCGAATTTTTTGAATACTCTGTAATAGTAGTACAGTTGGCATACTGTCCATCCAGTCACATATATAACAAGTGTCTATTATTATCGCATTTGATTTTATTTTTAAGTGGCAGTGTAATTTAGGCCGGCCGACAAAAGAAATATATATATATATATATATATATAGAGAGAGAGAGAGGAAAAAAAAATTAAAGCTCAGTTCACAATATTTTATAGTTTACGTAGCATGAAAGGAAGTTTGTTTGTTCTTGGTAGAGTTACATTCTACATTTAATCTACATTAATCGTATTGGTGCAAATTGAAATGGAGGTTATGGAGGCTCAGGAATTTAAATCTATACTCACTTTTTAGTTAGATAAGTATAGGATGAAATGAATACTGAATATGTAGGTACATTGCATGGGTAAAATGGATATGACGTGATATCGACTCATGTGACTCATGTAGATATTTTTGAAGAAATTGGGGTGCTCTGTTGCGATTTACTGATTTGCAGATGTATAATTGCAAATGTATGATTACGGATATTGATTAGGTATGTTCGCTGGCTGCTTGTTTGTAGCGGCTAAATTGTCTTTATTAGGTACCAATACCCTTTCCGTTAATCCCTTCTCTCTCTGTTTCGCCGTCATCGGTTATAAAGTTACTAGAAGTAAGGCCCCCCTGCCTACGGCAGGGGCCCCCAGGGGGCGGGGTCAGTTGGAAAAAAGATGGGAAGCGCAATTAAATACGCTTGTACTTATTTCTTCTCTGCCGCCAACAACTCAAGGTGCCTACGCAGATGCCCGATGGAAGCTTCGTGTCCCTTTAAGCAAGCAAATAGGCGATTGCCCTTGCGGTCCACCTGGGCCAATTCGGCTGCCTTGTGACGCGAGTCCATCTAAATACCCGTCGGGTACTCTCAAAGTGCCGCGAATGCGGTCCCCAACCGCTTTGCCCTAAAACAAAGTCCGCGTTAAAGCTTACGTGATCTGTAGAGCTGCATGAGTGCGATTACCTGTGGGGTGAACCAATGGGTACACAAGCGAAATAACATTTGCGTCCTGTATCGACACGCGCTGCGTTCTATTAACTGCTCTTCTATAAATGCGCCAGTCTATGTTTCCCGGTGAGCCTCGTCGCCGCTTACAAACATTGCTGCTATATCAGCTGCTGTGCTGTTATTATACCTTTCCTGGTCCTTTCTGGTTTTTTTGTCAAATGAAAAACTTTTTTTATCGTCTTCAGTGCCGTAGCATCAACATTGACTGCACGTATTGTTCTGTATATTTCCGCCATGATGTGGGGTCAAGCATCCTTCATTTTCGACTATGCGCTTTGCCATCGCTTGTTCCATGTCAAAAATATGCACTTGGGCACAGCGCGGCTTCATCTCTTCCTTGGGATGCAGCTCTGCGGTCACTATATGGTGTACTTGGCCATGCAGGCGGACAAACGTCTCCCCTAAGCAGTTGATGCTATTTGTTTCAATGGGGTACTGCGTTTTCATCGATGTAAATGATACGGCATTGTTTTATTGCCGTATAAACATTTAAGTGTTCCGCTGCATCGCTTTATTTGCAGTCCATGTACGGTTTGAGCTCACGTTGTTAATCGTCAAGAGGGTCCAGTTTCACCGTGCCTTTTTGGCAGCATTTTGTAAATTTACGATGTCTGATTAGTTTTCCAGCAAAATTCAAGCTCCCACAGAATTTGCATTTTACGTCCATTTTTCCGAGGTTGTTTATGACGTATCTTCGTTTTTATTGGTGTGTCGTCGACTTCCTCCCCATCAGTGTGGTCACTGCTTGATTGCTACTGCTCAAGGAGTGACTACTAGGCAGTTGCATTAGGACAGCTGGGATCGGGATGTGCCTTCAGGCAATTGCCAGCTGGCAGCTTTCATATAGCAATAGTAATCACCCAGGAGCGGCACGACAGTTACCACGAAGCGGTTACGACAGGAGAGCTACAATCAGGTGGTTGCACTCAAGCAGTTTTCATTATAAGTTTAGCATCAGGCATGTGCCATAATAGGTAGTTGCCACGTGGTAGATACTAATTGGCAAATGCGGGCACGCAGAATTGCTCAAGCAAATCATTGCTACAATGCAGATACAATCATAAATTCGGCGTCAAGCAGTATCTATCAGGTTGTGGCCGTAAAGCAGTTGCCATAAGGCACACACCATGCAGGTGCAAGGCAACTAATGGACGGCAAATGCCTCACAGCAGTTACAATAAAGCTGAGTAGTGAGCACAGTGCCAAACAGTAGCGACAAGGTAGTTGTTGCTGAGCAGTTACATACCTCCAGAAAGCTGTCCCATGGGCCTGGAATGATAACCATTGCCAGACGACAGCTGCGTGTTGACAAATGTGGCTTTGCTGATTAGCTAAAGCCACTGTCACCATGCAGTTATCATCACGCAGTTAATGTCATGTATTAGCTATCAGGAGGTTGCGGTGAGGCAGTTGCCGCCAGGCAGCAGTTTAATATTTAGTTGGAAACTACCTGTCTGGTAATTCTATAAAGTATTATTCTTACGGGTGTTGCTATGTTCGTTCTGCTTGTTTTGATACCTTGGGGTGCCGTATTTTCTATATTATGGTACTACAAGGTATCAAGAGAAGCATTATGAACCAAATTCAGACCTTCCAGACCCGTGTACATGCCCGGTTACTAAATGTAATTTTTAAAATAAATAATTTATTTTAATCATTTATTTTTTACGTAAAATTAATTTTAAAAAATGTTTGGTTCCTTATTTGAATCTGACCCGTACGTAACTCAAAATTAAGTTTTATATTTTACCTAGGATGTACTTATTCAACGAAAGAATGACAGTTACTAACAGTAATATAAAAAAGAAAATTCAAATAACCTTAGCTGTTGCAATGGCCATGGTCTATGTATAAATTCGTGTACAATTGCAGCCCCGTCTCCGTTTCACATTTTGACCTCGCAGACCCGTTTACTATTACAAGCCCGTGATCCGGAGGGGCAACTGCTCTGCGTTAAAGACCTTTGGGAATTGGACTTGTAGAAAATGGCTTATGCATGGAGGGAACTGTCCGTAGGCAACTGCCTTGCTGACACTAACTCGTAGAAACTGCCTTGTGGCAACCGCTGGCACCGGGCTTGGGGCGACTGCTCTGCGGCACATACCTCGAGGGCAATTGGCTTGTGCCAACTACCTTGTGTCAACTGTCTAGTGGCAACAGCGTTGTGGTATTATAAACAACTGCCCCGCGGTAATTGCCAACATGCAGCTGCTACTTGGCAGTTTGCAAATGTACCCAGACAGTTGCCTTAATGCATTGGTTATCAGGTTTTTGCCGTAAAGTAGCTGCCCGAGGTAATTATTTACCATGATGAGGTTTCCTCCAGAAAGTTGCGACTGCGCAGTTGCAGGCGGTTAGGTCCAGTCCGTTCCAGCCAGGCAATTGCCAACATGCAGCTGCTACTTTTCAGTTTCAGCCAAGCAATTGTCAACAGTCAGTAGCTACTTGGCAATTGCCGCCAGGCAGTTGCGCTTAGGAAATTGTCACCAGGCAGTTACCACCAAGCAGTTACTATCAGATTGTTGCCACCGGGTAATTGCTATGACGTTCCCATCAGGTAGTTGCTACTTGGATGTTGCGACAAAGCATTTGCTCCTAGGAAATTGCAGCCAGGCAGTTTTTTCTAAGCAATTGACACCGGGCAGTTACAACTAGGCAGCTGCTATTAGAATGTTGCTACCTCGCTGTTGCAATGTAACGGTTATCACTATGCAGTTGCTTTTAGGTTGTTGCCCTGAGGTAGTTTTATGATTGGAGTTCCTACAACCAGTGGGTTGAATAGTCCACGGGTCTGCATTAGTACACGGATGTTTAAGCATTTTTGTTATAGCACATGACCTAAAAGAATATTTAATGATCCGTGTGAAATTACAGGCCCGTATACTATTTCAATTTTGAACTCCTGTACCCGTGTACTAATGCAGGCCTGTGTACTATTACAAGCCCGTGATCTATATAGAAAATACGGTACTCCGTGCGTTGAATAGTTTTATAGCCGAGATAAGCCCCCGTTTTTTCTATTTTTTTTTAGTTTTTTATCTTACATTAAACAGTTCACCTCCTCGTAAATCTTTTATATAAGTCCTACATTAACGTGTGAGGTGTCAAAATTTGCGAAATTGTTTTCTCTTTGTTGTGATACATAGGCTTCATCTGTGTCTATACCGCGAGTCTGTGTTTGGGCCCCGCCGTTCTCCTCTCTTTTTTCACGTTTTGTCAATGAAGCGCTTCGCCCTGAAATGTTTCTGTGAAACATTTCTTTTAGTTTCTGCCCTTAAAGCTCATCCTTGGTTTGTTCTGCGTACTTTGGTGCCTTTGTGGGCCTTGTACGTCGCGCGGTTCAAAAGCCTCAGGACTTACGCCAACCCCCTGTTTTTCCCTATTTTTCAGTTTTGCGTTTTCAACATCTCAGTTTCCTAGGCTTCACGAACACATTTTCCTAAATGTAAGCACTTACCTGTGTTCCCCATGATCTTCCGCGTCTTTTGGTACCATTTGCGTCTTTATACGTTTTGTGGTTCAGGAGCTATGGCTCTATATGTGCTTCGCTACCTTGCTTATTATATAGATAATAAACTGTTTCCTTTCTTCGGTTCTATTTTTTAAATCGTTGGCTTACTCGCAGTCTACAGTAATCAAAATCTAGTTCGTTATGGTTAAGGTATGGTTATAGGGGAGTATTTATGCAGTGGTGTGGTCAAGCTGAACTGTTACGATTGTGAAGGCTGCAATTTAGAATTTAGCACAATTGTTTGGAGCGTTATAGTTTTTGCTTGGCTCTCGCAGGATTTGGATTAGAGCGATTTGATTTTAATTACTGACTATCCTTACTTGAATTTGTAGGAAACGGAAAGTCCATTTTCATATAGGTATGAATCTAGTGAAAGAGTTGCATTTGAGTTGGAGCAAAAGATAAGAGTCGATGGCATCGACGATATGACTTGCATGGGAAAACTGCTTTTCTCGTTTTCTTCGGTATTCTACGTTACATACGCATTCTGTGGATTGTATTTGATTAATAGTAATTCCTGAATATTATGTTTCATGGCTTCAATTGAGGTCTTGATTTCATTTTCTCACAGTAACTGGATTACTGCCATTGCGTTAAGAAAACCTGTACGTATGTAATCTTCATACAATAATATTTGCTGGATTACGGACATAAACGCCAAAAACTATATTGCGATTAAAGTTTCTTTTTTCCCCAACTGTTGGTAGGAAACTACATTTCTTAGCCGTAAATTAAATACTTTAATAAACAATTATGCAGATTATGTGAGCTTGTAGACTGTAGACGTAGATTATTAATCTCTATATAGGTAGGAAGGAAGATCGGTACTGTTCGATCGCAAGTTCTTATTTCGTATGGTATGATATCGTGCATTTTTTCTCTTTCGCATAGCTCACGCTTCAAAGGAAAGGTACACTCACACCAAGTCAGATTCAGACCAGAGACCTTATTGATTCGTTACGGCGATTTTGCACTTAATGTTGAAAGTGTAGTAATGGAATCTCTGCAGTATTATCGGTCCGTGTTTTACATCACGGAACGTTATATGTATTATGTAAGGATACGAGGAGTTTGTTCGTTTTTTGAGAATTTTGGAGTTAAAAGGTACTTTGAGAGCAGTGTGCATGTTTTAATGGTGGTATTGACGTTGATATTTAACGTTTTCTACAAGCTACATGGTGACTTGGTATTTATTGTTTGTAAAGTTCACGGTAACTAGATTACATTCTATCTGTGGCTCATTTGGCTTGCTGCAATGTATTCTATTAGACAATTTATTTGAGGCTAAATGTTTTCCATCAGGCGTTACAACCTGCGATTGACATACAAAAAGGAGAAGTATTGGGTAATATTATCGTGTTTTTCTTTGACATTCCTGACATTTCACGTTAAGTCATGATTTATGAAATTTAAGCATGATTATAGTTATGATACGCTACGTATATAAAGCGAACATTAGTTTTTGGCCATGATCTACATATTAGATATTATAAGAAAAAATTGAACTTTGAAAAGCTCATTTTGGGTTACCGTTTTCTTTTTTTTTGTGTTTCAGATGGTTGTCATTGTCTTGGAAATTGGGCTTCCTCACAGTTTGAATACGTTTCAGAAACTGAAAGGGGAAAATTCTAAAAGTGGGCTGAACAGTTATCATTAGTGAATCAGTGATTGAATAGACAAGGACCAGAAGACCAAGGTAGAATTTATCGGTCTTCTATCTGTTTGAACCTGCGGGTTCCCCATGCTGGGGATTTGTAAATGTAGCGGCGGCTGGAAAGGCAATGGCCCAATCTCTGATTCAAGGGAAACGTTTCTTTTGTCGAGAGTGGGTATTCTCGAAGCTCTGGCATTGTCTCGAAAGTCTTCAGCATCGATGCGAAGAAGAAGGAGCTTCAAATCATGGACGGAATGGAATACTTATTGTTGGCGGTCCAGGTGCAGGAAAGACAGCACTTTGTTCCGAAATGGTTATCCCAACCGTGGCTCATGGAAAACAACGATCTTTGCGGAAAAGACTCCTAGCTCATCATTTTTGCCAGTCCCATGATTCAGATACACTATCCTTACCGGAATTCATAACGCATTTAGCAGAGCAATTGGCTGAAAGCTCATTGATTCCTGGCTACATTGAAAAAATCAATGAGGATGGAGCTAATCGAGCTTTGGAGCAAGTATCCTATGACCCTGATGCAGCTTTCAAAAAACTTATACTCTTCCCGTTGCTTGGAATTGAACGACCCAAGCAGTGTTGTTTTATTCTTATTGATTCAATTGACGAATCTTACAATGCTCTTGCATCAACGAATTATGTTGGAAATTCAAGCTCTGTCAGTGGAACAAGCAAAACTATTAGTGATTTACTAGGGAATCATCTCCATCTTTTCCCTCCGTGGTTAATACTTGTGTGTACGGCTAGGAAGCAGAGTAAGTCTGTTGCAAAAACCTTCACTGGTTTTAGAAAAATCAGTTTGGATGATTTAAGAAAATCTCAAGTAAGATTTTATTAGTTCTTACAATTAGTTTTCATACTTTGCACAAATTGATGTCAGCAACTTATCAAATTAGGTGTACGTAATAATGTAATCCCTTGAATATTTCTTTGCATTTGGTTTATGTTCTGTTGCTATGAAACTTCATGGAGTGTTAATCTTGGTTTTGCAGGTGGTTAAGGATGTACAACAATATATTCTATCTAGGCTTGACCAGGATTACTCGTTACGGCAGCACATTAGTCGGGAAACAGCAGAAATGTTAAATCAACTTCATATAAAAAGTAATGGTTGTTTTCTTTACTTGGAAAAAGTCCTGGATGGCATCTCAGAAAATTTTATTGTGTTACGAGAGATACGTGAAATACCAGGCACTCTCTATGGACTTTACTTGTGGTTGTGCCAAAGACTTTTCACAAAAAAACAATTTAGTAAAGTGCAAATCATTTTAAGCATTTTACTAGCTTCCCGAAAACCTTTGCGAGATGAAGAGCTATTTCTGTGTCTTCAGACGCGCAATGCAGTCATGACAAAGGAAGATTTCTCGAAACGAATGCATGTTCTCCGCCGAGTGCTCATTAAATCTCAAGACGGCTATCGAATACTGTTTCATCATAGTTTTGCTGAATGGCTCCTGGATGTAAAGTATTGCACGCAGAAATATTTATGCCACGCTGCAGAAGGGCATTCAATGTTAGCTGTTGCACTTGCCTCACAAGCTCCTGAAATCAATCAACCAGGAATTTTGGAACTCATGCATCATTTGCTACGAATGTGTAAACCTACGTTTGATCCGAATTTATTGCCCTTGTTTATTCTATCTACCGGTGTAAATGTTGTCAATGCTATCTTTGATATGAGTAATATTGACATCAAAATTGTCAAGTTGTTAGAATCTTGTGGTGCTATCAAGAAAACTGATCATCAACAACAACAGGAAGACAACCAACATCAACTGCAGCCACAACGTGTACAAGCAGGCATTGCAAACAATGGTGATTCAAATCTTACGCATCATCAAATCAATGGGTCTGCCAATTGTCTGTATGAAGGAGGAGGAGAGGCTCCTTGCGAAGCTACTGAAGATACAGCTGTAGTCTCAACTGGAAGTGAAGAAATTATTGAATCAGAAGCCATTCTTGCCGTAGTTGGAGATGTGAACCAAGTTGATTACAATCAAAGAACTCCCCTTCACAATGGTGCGAATGAAGGCAATTTGGAATTAGTCAAACTGCTCATCGAACGCAATGCTTCATTAGAGTCTGTAGATCGCCATGGGAGAACACCGCTCAATCTTGCTGCGCGACAGGTACTGCAGTGCCGTGAGTTGGTTCAAACATTTCAATTAATGTTACCTTATTTTGAATATAAAATATTTGCTGATGGTGATTTGTAGGGTCATGAAGCTGTTATGACAGCATTGTTAGCCTCCGGAGCAGATGTTGATCATGCCGACAACGACGGCTGGACTCCTCTTCGATCTGCTGCATGGGCTGGACATGTTGGAATTGTGGACACTCTTTTAAATCATGGGGCTGAGGTAACTAAAGTACATACTTATTTTCTCTGTGTCGTCAGCCAAGCTATGCAAACTAACTGTAGCATTGAATTGTAATCCACGCTCCTTTTTATTCCCTGGCGCCAGGTGGATTTAACTGACGGTGACGGAAGGACAGCGTTAAGAGCAGCAGCATGGGGTGGTCATGAAGAAGTTGTCGGCAGTTTACTTCGGGCAGGAGCTTCACCATCTTTAGCGGATAATGAAGGACGAACACCGCTTATTGCTGCTGCTTACATGGGTCACGCAGAAATAGTCGAAAAATTGCTGAGTGCCGGTGCAGATGTAAATCATGCGGACTCCGACGGAAGGTACGTACACTTACAAGAACCATTAATTTCGGGACCTACTAATATTTTTCGAAAAAAAACCTTGCTAGCGGGAGGTTCAATGCCTATTATTACTGTTGTGGTTTCAGAACTGCACTTTCGGTGGCAGCGTTATGTGTCGCAGCTAGTCAAGGACATTTAAGGGTGGTCACTCTGCTGTTGGAGAGAAATGCGGCAGTTGATCACCAAGACCGAGGTGGGAAGGAGAAGTATTTAAACTATATATATTGCATTATTTTTTTCGCGATACATTGTAGTTCATATTTGTTGTTTTTTTTAGATGGAACTACACCTTTACTTGTTGCAGCCTTTGAAGGACATAAGTTAGTAATGCATAATATTTTTGCGTTTAATTTTGGGTTATGTAAATCCACAATAAGATGGAAAATACGTGTGGCTTTTTTTTAATGTTAGGGAAGTTTGTGAGTTGCTCCTCGAGTATGAAGCTGATGTGGACGCAGCCGATAAAGCTGGTAGGACGCCTCTGTGGGCAGCTGCATCGATGGGACATGCAGCTGTGGCCGAATTGCTTTTATTCTGGGGCGCTTATGTTGATCATATCGATGGAGAAGGTCGAACAGTACTATCAGTTGCAGCAGCACAGGTACAAGTGTAAATGTGTGTAGTAGTCGATGTACACCATTTTGTGTCCATTCCATTCTTATGCAAGTATTTCTGTCGCTCTAGGGTAATGTTGGAGTAGTAAGACTGTTGTTGGCCAGAGGCTTGGATGAAGGGCATCGTGATCACGGTAAGTTCACATTCGACGACTAAAAAACAAGGATATTTGCAAATTTTCAAAACGTATTTGTTAGCGGGAATTAAAAAATGTGTGGTCTGTTGGATAGCTGGATGGACACCTTTGCATTATGCTGCATTTGAAGGTCACCTGGAGGTTTCTGAAGCTCTCGTTGAAGCTGGAGCCAGAATAAATGATATTGATAATGATGGAAAGCATGCTTTACTTCTCTCCGCTCAAGAGGGGCACATAAATGTTGTAGAAACTCTTCTTAACTATGGGGCTGCGATTGATCAACGTTCCCACGACGGGAGAACAGCCATGAGAGCTGCTGCGATCGATGGCTATAAAGATGTTGTCCAGGTCTGAAGTGCTGTCATTAATACGTACTTTAATTACGTACATTAGTATTGTTTAATTGTTATCAAAATAACTAACGGAAATATTTTTATGCAGCTCATGGTTAGTCGTGGATCGGATGTGAACTATCGGGATGCGGATGGTAGAAGTTCTTTGTATCTATTAGCGTTGGAAAACAGAGCGTCCATGGCTCAGTTCTTAATTCGTTGTGGTGCGGATGTTGAAGCTCGGGATTTAGAAGGAAGAACTCCGTTGCATGTCAGTGCATGGCAAGGACATTTAGAAATGGTAGAACTATTAGTTTCTGCCGGAGCGGAAGTGAATGCAACCGATAATGATAAACGTACTCCTCTTCAAAGTGCAAGTTGGCAAGGTCACGCAAACATTGTACGGCTTCTATCAGAGCGTGGCTCCAGGATTGATCATATGTGTAACCAGGTAATTAAGAATGTTCCTACCAAGGTGGCTAAGCAATTCATTCATTAGTGAGCTTACATAGTTCCCAGTATGCTTATGTCTTATACATTGAGAATAAAACTTACTTTTATTAGGGAGCTACTGCACTTTGCATAGCTGCTCAGGAGGGACATGTAGAATGTGTGCGAGTCCTTTTAGAATGGGGGGCGAATCCAACACATTCTGACCGCTGTGGAAGAACACCGATTCGAGTGGCACTCAAAAGTGGTCATGGCTCAATTACAAGGCTCCTAGAAGAAGCTACTATGGCCAGAAGTAAAACAAGTGAGAGATACGCTAAAGTTTATTTTACTTATGTATATCTCTATATCTCTATATATATACATAATTTAGCAACCTTTTTCACGTAACCGATTTCAACGAGTGATACATCATTTTAATGCTCTTAAATAAAAAAAACTCCTGTGTTTTTAAAACTGACACCTGACCCATGTATACATTTTTATGGAGATTTTTCAAAACATTTCAAAATCGGTTAAGCGTTTACACTGAACATAATTAGATTCTACTAATAATTACAGTTCAAAGAGTGTATAACTTGTGTGTATATTCGAATCGAAATATCGAATTTTAAATTTTGCGGAAAATTCAAATTTCAAAGTCGATTATTAAATCAGAATCATGTTTAATTATGTGCGTACGTAAGGAATGGTGCAGATTACTGCCTCCCGTTTGGTACTGCTGGCTATACATTGATGCCAATATTAATAAGAGCTTTAGATTAATTAATTAGATTATTTAATTAATTTAGACCTTGTTAATTGTAACAAATACTTTATAAAGTTTGCAAAGTTTCAAAATATATTTTTGTAAATTGCAGTGTTGGCCGGAGCAACTTGCCTTCCAAGTTGGGACCTTGATGGTCGACAGTCGGAAACTTTGGAACCCTGCAAGCAGTCAAATCCTATTCATTACCCAGCCATTCCTTTGCATGGTGATGCTCACAGGTCTAATGCTGTTCATGCACCCCAATCTCAATCCCCTGTTCTTTCGCCAGACTCTACACCAGAGCTTGAGAAACGGCGTTCGTTACATTTAATAAATGCCGTTCCTCCACAAGGAAACTCAAGTAAATCCAGTTCAAATTTTACTGCATCAACAAAATCATCACAAAAATCCGTTCCTGATCGAGGAATTTCAAGTCAACAGATTAATCATCCAGATAAATCAAAAGTAACGGGCAGTAGTCGTAACAAATACTCTGCACTCTCATTCACTCAGCAAGTCCAGCAAATTTCCAGAGCAAAAGGTCGTCCTGGAAGTCGTTTACTTTCACCGTTAAATGAGCCACAAAGTCCTATTTACGCATCACCCCCACAGTCCCCGTCCAGTGATAGCATCAATGATGAACGAATTAGTCCTTGTAATGCCAACGTCTCTTCCTATCATCCAGATGATGGCAAAGTTTTAATGAGCTGCAACGGCGGCAACGGAAATGAGGATCCACTAACTAGTCAGCTGTTAAGAGAGCATAATCCAACCAATAGTCTTATTAGCACTCCTCTCCTCACTAATGGAACGGACACTTCTTCTTTCGCCTTTACCCGGGTAAATACAAATTACAAGTGCATAGTTTCAACAGCGATTGTTCGGATTATTTTGGAAATAGTATACCTAATTTACCTAATTAGAGATTAATAATTTTATTAGCGATGTAATAATTAATTTTGCAGGATTCTCACATGAAAATTATTCTTGGCAACTGTACGGATAACAATCATTGGAATAAGTCCAGAAAGAATGGAATCAGTATAGTTCCTAATAGTGGAATTAGTAGTGCAACGAATGCTATACGAAGTGGCCTAAGTGCACTCAAAGCTGGAGTGTTGGAAGCTGCCGTAGGCCGGAAAGCTCAGCAAGACGATTCTCCTCTTGTGTCTGCTGCCTCTATGGCAGTGCCCAATTTAGTACATCCAAAACCATCTCAAAAGGGTGGGCCATCAATGTCCGGTAATGGTGCAGTTCCATGGAAAAAAGAAACCCCATTGTAGCATCGGAAGTAAAGAGTGAAGTCGTGTTACTGTCAACTCCCAGCTACCGTAGTTGTTGTCCACCTATTGACCCTCATCTGTGTTTTAAAGCAATAATTGAGATTTAAAGAGCGAAAAACTAAAGATGGACATCAACAGAAACGTTTTTCGTCATTTTTGGAAGAAAAAACGACGTGCTCAGTCAGAATTTTTGAACTGTGTTTGTCTTTGACTTTAAACATTGACTGCATTTAATAGTTACTTGTATCATTTATGAAAAAAGCACGTGGTAATCTCTTTTGTATATTTTAAACTGGCTGATCATCGTATACATTTAATCGTAATACTTTAGTAATAAGTTTTTATGATGATATTCTTTAGCGAAGAAGAAAAAGTCTTGCAAGGCGCTTGTTTCTAGTATATAGCTAGTATGTGAATGTATCATTACCAATTATCTATATATATTAACCACACGTCACCAGTATTTGATTGTTGTTTAGTTCTTCATTAAATATATGTGACTATACTGCCTATGATATTCTTGTGTGCCAACTAGACTTGAAAAAATTCAAAATTTTTATTTAATAATATGCTTTCCGTTGGTCTCTAAAAATAATTACGTTACCAATAATATTTATTATAGCATTACTATTATCGTAGTATATAAGTGTATATTTGATACGATTATGTAGCGACAGCTATATTATAAAAGAGAAAAAAACTTACAGCATCGCTAATTTTTTGTACGTTCTTTTGTTAGCTTGTCGTATTAATTATCTTTTCGCAATCACACAATCACGTCGCATAGCTGTTTAATGTTTACAAACGAATACACCCTTACCTTATAGTAATTTTGCCCTGATATTGTGCGTATTAAAAATTTATTGCTGGCATTATCTAAATATCCCGAAGACGTGGGAAATCGATTCGAATATCATTAGGACTTCGTCTTTGTAATAATGCTTTAAGGAAGTTATGAATACAAGTTGAAAAATAATTATGTTTTATAAGACTGCACACACCTTTGAATGAGTCATTCTGATAGCTAATAAAACAAGCGAATTTTTATAATCTGGTGGTTGTTTGGAACCTTATTAGTCCGTCGGAGTCTTAGTCCCCTCGTCGGGCAGCAAGCTGTCAGTTTTCTCTTTTGAAGGTTGAAACAAAATGATGTCAACGTAAATATGTAATACCAAAGTTATGTGGAAACAAGTACACTTTCCTGTAAGCATTTGTATTATTATTGCCACCACCCTTATCAATTTAAACCAATTTATAATTAAGATCGAATATTTCCATGTAATGATAATTGGTACATGATATTATATAATTCATAAGTAAAGACAATTAATGTAAATGGTTTTGTATCACCTATCTGTGTCATCAAAGGAGCAAAGCAAACTTGAGGTACGGTGATGAATGTACTTGTTGTGCATACTTTAACATACCGCTACTAGTACTATTACCATCATAACAAAGAATATTGTAGTTTGTAAAAATATTTAATAATTTACTTAAGAAGCTCAAAGACAAAAATCAAATTATTATGGATTCACATTACCGTTGTTTAGTGGACCCCGTGAAGATATACCGCTTTCATGAACATGACTAAAGAATAACATTACAACTTAAATACTTAATTATAATACAACATAATATATAAAATACGATACACGAATACAAATCTAACTATCACTTGTATACTTGCTACAAAGTAATATTCATAGAAGAATCACATTTTGTGAATACAATGTAAAGTACATAGGCGGGTATACTTTAGTGGTTATAAATAAGGAAGCATGGCTTTACTGAAACAGCATTTTTGCTGCCTGTAAGCTTATGAGCGTGTATATGTAAAGGAAATCTTGTATTTTAGCATAATGTGAGAAACAGTTAAATATGAAAATAATAATGAATGTAGACTACCTATTTATTATATAACATAGTATTATTTGCAAAAAGTTGTAAAGCGTTTTGGATAAAAAAAGGAAGGGAAATCGTCCTGGATTGTCACATGTATACAAATCAGAAATGGAACTACACGAATATTATATACATAACTCAGAAGTATAGGTACAAGATTGATATTGAATATAACTATAGTAATTTACGAGAAGAGCAAATTAGAGAGAATAACCCTTTTGTCGTACGCGTCGCTTCACATGCATCAGTTACAAGTTACGCTTTTATTATTTTATCATGTAATTAAAATATTCCCTAGTTTTGATGACTTTCAAATGAAATTTCATAGTAGCAATAACATCCATATTTAAAAAATTTTTTGGTAATTAAAATCGAAAGTAAGGATTCCATATAGTTGGGTTAAATTAATACCATCGAAAATTCAAACTACTACACTGAAAATTGTAATTTTCAAATCATATGAATTTAAATTAGTAAAAACAGTGATTTCAAATTTGCTACACAATTTCGTAGATGGTTAAGTTTGTTGGTTTGCAGTCTCTTGGTAAATCTTACGCTAGTCATAATTTGATTAAAGATCTAGTTTTGTCTTGTTCGTTAAATCGTTTGTGCTGTCATTTCTTTAGTAGCCATTGTTAATGCATATAATCACCATCGTGATGGATGAACCCCACCAATAGTACCGATACGCGTCCTGTACAATTTTGCACTATGACATGAAGTTATAAAGATGTGCTCTACTTTAAATGAATAAGCGGCAGACACTACTCAATTTCCTTAGCAAAAAGCGGTTAGTTAATAAAATGCTATTTTTCATTGGCTTGAATTGAAGTTGTTCGGCTTTTTTCATACTACATTACTTCACAAGTTGAATTTTTTTTCTTTCCTTCTGAACTGCCTAATCGAATCGGATAGATATGAAACTTTAATAGTCTTACGGCACGCGTCATACATTTTTGTTTACCCTTAGATGCATAGAAATTTGTTTCGTAAAAGTTTCCTAACTGAACGAAGAATTTATGACAGAATAAAATGACGTATTTCTCATATCTAGCACACAAAGGTTTTATTTTTGTGCATTTATATGTAAACAAGAGTAAAACTTGATATCATGTTTAAAAATTATTACAATAGATCATCTTTTACTCGTTGTCCTCTTCATCATCATCAGCTTCATTGCCAATCTGGAAATAACGTAATTCATAACCGTCGCGACTTGTTGAAATAACGCGAAGAGTATCCCGAAGTAAATGTTTCTTCAAGTACTTCTTTGTCAAATATTTGAGATAACTAAAAAAAAACCAACAAAATCGTAAACGAAATGTCACATACACATATATACCTGACACATCATGACTATGCAAGAATGAGGAAACATTCAATAGATGCCTTACCGTTTAGAAAAGGCGACACTGGCGTTGACGACGACTTTGTTCGGCTTGTCTCCTCTTTCGAGTGTAACGGCAGTTCCAAGATTTCCCAACTTTCCATTAATCTTGATCTTCTCCTTTAAGAACTTTTCCTATGGGAGCAATCAAGAAGAGAAAGCTTTCACGCAAATGAAAATTAGGGAAGAGAACCCTAATCTCATAATTAAATAATCAGAGCATAATACTTAGGGAAGAGAACCCTAAGTTCATGTTTTCCGATACATTTTAGGGAAGAGAACCCTAAATTATATTCACCGTTAGAGAAGTTAACTCTAAAGGAAATATGTTAGGTGCGTGTGTTCTCCTCCACCCAGGGAGAAAGACGTCTTGCCACGTATTGCTCACAACTTGGCCAACTCGACACTTTTTCTCACGCCTTTAGCCTACGACCAAAAATAATTGCACAGGAATAATAAATGAAAAATAATATGAAAAAGTATTTACAAAGTCAGCTGAATTGAAAAGCTGATCTTCAGCGGGGAGAGAACAATCGATGGTGAACTTAGTGGAGGCCTTCTTCTTCTTGGATACTACACCCTTTCCTCGCAGTTGTTGCTTAGGAGCCTTTTTGGGGGCAGGTTTCTTAGGAGCTTTCTTAGTTGCTTCTTTCTTAGCTGCTGGAGCTTTGTCAGCCTTTGGTTTGGGGGCAGCGTCTACCTTAGGTGCTTCAGCTGGGGCTGCAGCCTTCTTCTTAGGATCTTCTTTCTTGGGTTCAACCTTAGCTTTGGCAGCTGGTGCTGGAGCAGCTTTAGGCTTGGCTTCCGCTGCTGGTTTTTTGGCAGCAGGGGCGGCAGCTGGGGCTGCGGCTGGTTTCTTTGCTGCAGCTGGAGCTGCTGCGGGTGGTTTGTTTTCCTTTTTGGCTCCGGCTGGAGCAGCAGCAGCCTTGGCTGCGCCTTTCTTCTTATCTGCTGGCTGCAATGTGATTCACACCATAAATGTTTTTTGAAAATAATTTTATACTAACACCCTTCAGTTTAATACAGTACCAAGTATGCCTAAAAATAACATTTCCTACAATAAAATCTCGATGAAACTACCCATATTGTCCACTTTAAATAATAACTGCATACGAATTTTAGTGTTAGCTATGTGCAACACTGAATGATTTTCATTGTGTCTAACTGAATCAACTATCAACTATGAACTAGCTAATGTGTTTGTCAAATTTTCCATATAATTTCAGTCCCGTCTTGAAACAAGTACCAGCATGGTTCTTTTGGCTTGGTTGTATCATCATCAAAATATATGGAAATTTGAACACTTCTGATATAAATGAATAGGTAATCAAAAATTAACAGTAAAATGGACAAAATAAATTTCAATTCCCAAAGGAATGAACACTACAGATTTGAAATCGGACAAACTAATACCCGGACGAAAGAAATGTAATATATTTGAAATTATTCGTGATTCTGCTTTAAATGATTAACTTAATTAACTTACCGGTGCCATGTTATCTTAATTTCTTAATTGTTAAATTCAGTACGCTGGTAGTAAGATTACTTCACACGTCCACACCACACGGTGATCCGTCAGGCAATGTACCTACCTCACAGAAAAAGAGCCGAGTATCAAATATGTCTGCGAATTTTATTACAATGCAGTGAGTGCGCCGAGAACTCCGGACATGCTGTGAAGTGTGAAGTCTGATTGTGCCTTGCTTTACATCATTTGAGCTGATGCGGGACAAGAAGCATACCATGTGAGTAGCAACCGCCAGATTTTGAGATGAAATTTTTTTCAATGTGAACGTTTTGTGATGTAGAATTAATGGTGCGGGGTTGTTCAAAATGATGTCACGGATAGGATCAATGGGTTTCTTTTTATACTGGTGACATTAATTTCATGTTAAAAATAGCCATTTACTTAATTCTTAAGTTGATGATAAGGGGGTCCTAGGGTCCAATAAATTTGGACATCGATGACAACATTTATGGACAATCCTAAGTATGTAATAAAAGAAGTCATAATAGCCCAGGCCCAACGGCCATTATATAGCCGTGCCTGTTTTAACTTTAACATTTAAATCCATTTACAGCATCATTGGGCATCAGAAATAATGTTCCCCACAACACACGTAATGACGCTCGAGTGAAAGATAAGCTTTTTATCGCCATTAGTCGGAGACGACAACATTCTCTCCTTCAAAGCTGAAAGATTCTTGGTCGACCATTATTAACAATGATAACAATAAACTATTTACAAATCATCCTATTTAGATCTGCTCAATTGTGAATCTAATTCAACATAAGATTATGAGGGTTCATAAGTATAACGGTATGAGTGACGCTTTTTTTGTACAGAACGATCTAAATAAAAGTACTTATAAACAACTAGTAGACGTATGCTATTTTATACTAGTAGTAGCAAGTATATAGTTACTTCCAGAGCTGTCGGCTGTCGTTCATTGCGAATGTGGATATCAGGACCAAAGTGAGGTTGGATTGGAGCTTGGAGTTTACTTTAACTACGTTTATTAAAAAATTCTCCATTTGATTCAACGCTTAAGACCCCTGGCCTGGAGTTCTTATAGAAGGTTTAGCGTACCTACCTACTTATATATTTCAGTGTTGTCGCATATCGCCGGACGTCCTGCTCTATTCTGCTATGCACTTATGCAACGTAAAAAGGCAGTGGGAAATAATTGAGTTAACTTAGGTTATTTATCCGTAGGAATAAAACATTATAATCATGGAAGAGTATAAAAACAACTGACAATAGTGACAATGACGACTTTGGATTTGATTTTTACAATAATGTACATCAACGTTCCATAAATTAGCTTTTTTTTACAGTTCCAGGATTTACCGGGATTGTCTCGGGCCCCGAATTGACACATCCGGGACACGGGACGCCAGAGTCGGTCGATTCAATTATGTTGAGAAGTGATACTGACACTTGACACTGACGGAACCAGATACCGTTACCCTGATACCTTAACATAACATATTATATACCTTTTACATATCGAAAACCCGCAAGTGGGGCCTCCCCCTCTCCTTTAAAAAACTCAATTCAAGGATTTCTTCAAAAACGTTTTAAAATTCCCACGCTCTCGGTTCGTGACGAAAGCAAATCCAGGCCAATCACTTCAAACCTATTTTGGACCTCCGCTCCTTCAACTCCAAATATAAACTATGTATTATGTGCAAGTTTTAACTTGTTGGTACATACTACAACTACTGCATCCCTCCTTATTAAGATAGGACGGGCACAAAATTTTCTATTTATCTAATATCTAATAGACTGGGAGTTAAGCAGAGAAGTGAATAAGTGAATGACAAAACAGATACGTTTTCTATTAGGAAGATAATAACAATTAAAGCTTGTAAGTTTACAGACGACAGGTGCTACTTTAAATGTTCAATCAAAGTCTCTTCCTCTCCGGATTTTGAAATAATTAAGCTGGAAGCAGTTAAATGTTAACAGTGTATTAGTGAAATATTTTCCCATTCAAAATTTACAAGAGTATTTTAAATTGCAAATCAAAGTTAATAGTAGCAAATTGTTTATTTTCTTGAGTCCTAAAACTTACGAGTTCAAAAACAAACTCTCGTTTTAAAGAGGGTATTTCATATGGATATTTCGTACTTGTGTGTTTTCTGTGAGTGAGTACTACGAGAGATATTTGACGTCAAACGTGTAAATTTCTGTAAATATGAAACCTTCAGCATTAGCCAGTTATGAGAACTGAGTTAAGTTATCATTTGTTTTCACTTTGCTTCGGAGCTTATGTGGCGTTTTTTACTATGTTATCTCTCATAGTAAATGTATAGCTTGACATCCGAGTGTCAAATGTATAAGAGATTCTAAACTAGGAGAACCAGAATGGATAGCGTGCCTTTTTCTCTTGACAATGTCTCTGTTCCTACGAATTTATTTTCGGAGATTGCATATTTCGTATCCGGAACTGTTGACTCCAGGGTAAGTAATTTCTTATATTTGTCATTATTACTTCTTGGCACTTGTTCGTTTTATTTACCTTTGTCATTTGAAATCTAATTTTGAAATTGATGTCCAGGATGGCAGAATACGAAACAATTCGGTTTCATTTAAACATTGCTTATTCATTATTTCGTTTTTTGCAACTGATGACTGACAAATGAGTAAATTAAATTAAAGTGTAAATGCAAGACAGTTGACTTTTATTTGGACTATTTTTCTATTTTGAGTCCTAACTTTGTCACGTCTTGCGTAGTGCCGACGCCGGCGACATGTATATAATTCAAATACTCTCATATGAACGTAATTATGTGTAAAATTGTGTATATTAGGATAACGATAATTTTATCAGCCAGTGGACAAGCTCTAGAAGTAAACACTTCCAACTTTAGTATTTTAGCTACAATTGAAAAGTTGCATCTACATCTGAACGATGGTGGATGGTGATTTTGTCAGTAGATTTTCATGAAAGTTAACGCCGTCATTCCGTTTCCTTATTGGCCCGCTGATTTGAACGGATGGGGAATTATTTATAAATATTGTGTATTTAATAGTTAATCACTTTGCTGCTATTTAGTCTTAAATATATTCTGGTATTTAAATTTAAATACTGAAGAAGTGTTTAGTTTTAGTGCTTGTCCACTCACTGATTATATCACTATGTGATGGTTTGCAGCTCTTGAAGTTACTGGAGAAAGGAGGAGCAAAAGAAAGAAGTTATACGGGCGTGAAAACAACTCACTTTATTGCTGGTCATGATGCTGATGAAGTTAAAATTGAGGAAGCAAAAGATGTGTTCGAGATTCCTATCGTTCGACCGGAATGGATTGCATACTGTGTTGTACTAGGAAGGCTTATTCCGTAAGCAATTTCAATATTTATCGGCTATCATCTTTTTTTATATTTATAGCGAATGTTTGAATATGGGATAATATTTAACTTTTTACCGTAACAGACTTGATGGCTTTAGTGGAGAAAAGGACCAATTATTTTCGTCTGTTGTTGCAACTGCATCTGGAGTTCAGGAACAGGATTTGAAAAAATTATGGGCGAGCATTGCATTTTACGGTGGGAGATTTTCTAAAGACATTACATCTCTGACAACTCATCTCATTACTAACAATTGTAATGACGCTGTGTATTCGGTTGCCAAGCAGAGAAATATAAAGTCTGTTTGTATCGATTGGGTTTCGGAGTCGATCAAGGAAAGCCGATTGATGGATACTGCTTTTTATGACCCAAGACTTTTAAAACCTGCTCCACCTAAATCAGTTACGTTGCAAAGTATCGTGAGCAGTAATGCTCCAAATCCGGGAATAGCTCAGGCTGTGAGATTTAAGCAACAACAACAATCTACGGTTGCTTCACCTTTGTCGTCTCAGTCTTCTCAAATAACCCAGCCTAGGTTACCACATATGCAACCTTCTTCCCAGGTTCAGCTGCTGCTCACATCCTCGCCGTCGCAATCATCCCAGCCTGTTTTGCAGTCGCAGCATTTACAACACGGAACGCAGTTAACTCAGCAAGTCCAACAGGCTCACTTAGTTTCTAAACAACAAAATATTCCTACTACCCAGCAACAACAAATCATTTCACGACAATCTTTGACACAGGCACAACATATTTCCCAACATGACGTAGGGTCACAGCCAATGTTGGTTCAGAAGACGAAAATATCTCAGCAACAACAACAAAATCAAATTTTTCAGCAAACTCAACAACCCCAACAAACGGTAGCTCAACAGAGTCAACAACCCCAGCAAACGGTGACTCAACAACCCCAACAAACTTTAACTCAACAGAACCAACAAAATTTAACCCAACATCCTCAACAGACCCAACAAACTTTAACTCAACAGCCCCCAAAAACTTCAACTCAACTGCCCCAGCAAACTTTAGCTCAACAGACCCAACAATCTTTAACTCAACAAACCCCACAAACTTTAACTCAACAACAGTTGCAGCAAATTCATCAACAGCAACTAAAGCAAAAACAAACATTCCATCATTTAAATCAGCACCAGCAAATAGGCCAGCAGTCCCAGCAGCAATTACAGCAAATAGGACAACAGTATCAACCTCAAAAAGTTGGTCAGCAAATTCAAATCGGCCAGCCCAAGCCACTGAATCAACAAACAAAGTTAATTGCTTCACTACCAAAACAAGCCAAGCAAATTGGTCAGCAACCTAAGCAAATTGATCCTCAAACCAAGCAACTTGGCCAGCAGCCCCAACCAATTGGTCAACAACCGGCACAAACCAGTCAACAACCCCTACAGATAGGTCAGCAGGCCCAACTCGGCTTACAACCCCAGCAGATAGGCCAGCAGGCTCAACTCGGCTTACAACCCCAGCAGATCGGTCAGCAGCCCCAACTTAGTCTACAATCACAGCAGATTGGTCAGCAGCCCCAGCATGGTCAACAGCCAAAACAAATTGGGCAGCAACCGCAACAAATTAGTCAACTGTCGCAACAATTAGGCCTGCAAGCACAACGACTGGGTCAGCAAGCTCAACAGTTAGCCCAGCAGCAGCAGAAAGGGCAATTGTCTCAACAATTGAGCCAGCAGCCTCAGCAGTTAAGTCAACACTCCCAGCAATTGGGGCAGCAACATCAACAAATGGGTCAACAGCCTCAACAATTGAATCAGCAACCTCAACAACTGGGTCAGCAATCTCCTCAACTAGGTCAGCAACCTCAACAATTGGGTCAGCAACCTCAACAACTAGGTCAGCAACCTCAACAATTGGGTCAGCAACCTCAACAACTAGGTCAGCAACCTCAACAATTGGGTCAGCAACCTCAACAACTAGGTCAGCAACCTCAACAATTGGGTCAGCAACCTCAACAACTAGGTCAGCAATCTCCTCAACTAGGTCAGCAACCTCAACAATTAGGTCAGCAACCTCAACTAGGTCAGCAACCTCAACAATTAGGTCAGCAACCTCAACAACTAGGTCAGCAACCTCAACAACTAGGTCAGCAACCTCAACAACTAGGTCAGCAACCTCAACAAATAGGCCAGCAACCTCAGCAGTTGGGTCAACAACCTCAGCAATTGGGACAGCAACCACAACAATCGGGTCAGCAACCACAACAATCGGGTCAGCAACCACAACAATTGGGTCAGCAATCGCAACAACTAGGTCAACAACCTCAGCAGTTGGGACAGCAACCCCAACAAGTGGGTCAGCAACCTCAACAATTGGGTCAGCAATCGCAACAACTAGGCCAGCAATTGAGTCAGCAACCTCAGCAATTGGGTCAGCAATCGCAACAACTCGGCCAGCAACCTCAGCATTTGGGTCAGCTACCTCAGCAATTGAGTCAGCAACCTCAGCAATTGGGGCAGCAGCAACAACAACTGAGTCAGCAACCCTCACAATTGGGGCAGAAGCCTCAACAGCAGCAGAAAGGGCAGTTATCCCAGCAATCAAGTCAGCAACTGAGTCAGCAGCCTCATCAATTGGGACAGCAGCCGAAAGGACAGTTGTCCCAACCGTCTGGCCAGCTGTCTCAACAATTGAATAAACAACCGCAGCAATTGAGCCAGCAATCCCAGCAGTTGGCTCCACAACCTCAACAATTGGGCCAGCAACAAAGTCAAAAGCTTCAACTATCAGGTCAGCCATCTCAACAATCAAGCCTGCAACCGCATCAGTTGGGACAACAGGCTCAGAAAATTGGCCAATTTTCGCAGCAACTGGGTCAGCAAGCGCAGTTATTGAGCCAGCAACCTCAGCAATTGGGCCAGCAAAAGGGGCAGCTGCCGCAGCAATTGAACCAGCAACCTCAACAGTTGGGGCAGCAACCTCAACAGTTGGGTCAGCAACCCCAGCAGTTAGGTCAGCAACCTCAGAAGTTGGGTCAGCAGCCGCAGCAGCTGGGTCAGCAACCTCAGCAGTTGGGTCAGCAGCCTCAGCAGTTAGGCCAGCAACCTCAGCAGTTAGGCCAGCAACCTCAGCAGTTAGGCCAACAAAATCAGCAATTAGGCCAGCAACCACAGCAGTTAGGTCAGCAAAATCTGCAGTTGGGTCAGCAGCCGCAGCAATTAGGTCAGCAACCGCAGCAGTTGGGTCAGCAATCACAGCAGTTGGGTCAGCAGCAACAGCAGTTGGGTCAGCACCCTCAGCAATTGGGTCAGCAAAATCAGCAATTAGGTCAGCAAAATCAGCAATTAGGTCAGCAAAATCAGCAGTTGGGTCAGCAAAATCAGCAATTGGGTCAGCAAAATCAGCAGTTGGGCCAGCAATTAAGCCAGCAGTCTCAGCAGTTGGGTCAGCAACCTCAGCAATTGGGACAGCAACCACAACAATTGGGTCAGCAATCTCAACAACTGGGTCAACAAAATCAACAATTGGGTCAGCAAAATCAACAATTGGGTCAGCAAAATCAACAGCTTGGTCAACAAAGCCAACAACTGGGTCAACAACTTGGTCAACAGAATCAGCAAATAGGTCAACAAAATCAACAACTTGGTCAACAAAATCAACAACTTGGTCAACAAAATCAACAACTTGGTCAACAAAATCAACAACTTGGTCAACAAAATCAACAACTTGGTCAACAAAATCAACAACTTGGTCAACAAAATCAACAACTTGGTCAACAAAATCAACAACTGGGTCAACAAACTCAGCAACTTGTTCAGCAACCCCACCAATTAGGTCAGAAGCTCCAATTAATTGGTCAGCTCCAGCATCTTGGACAACAGCCTCAGCAAATGGGTCAACAACAAATGCAGAAAACTCAGATGCAGCAGATAACACAACAATCATCACAGCCAAGTCAAATTCAACAACAAATTCAGCAGTTGAGCCAACAACATCCCTTGAATCAACAGCAGTTATCCCAACAAACGCAACCGCATCAATTAAGCCAACAACAACAGCTTTTGAGCCAACAGCAACAACATTTGGGACAGCAGCAGCTAAGCCAACAACATCAGTTGGGTCAGCCACAGCAACAGTTGAGTCAACCAATGCAGCAGCAGATGGGTCAGTCAGTTCAACAACAGTTGGGGCAGACACAACAACAGCAGTTGGGTCAGACTCAACAACAGCAGTTAAGTCAGACTCAGCAACAGCAGTTGGGACTGCAGCAGCAGTTAGTTCAGCAACATCAGTTAGGTCAGCCTCATCAGCAACTAAGTCTTCAGCAACAGCTTGGGCAACAGCAGCAACAACTAGGCCACACTCAACAACAATTAGGACAGTCCCAGCAAAACCAATTAAACCAATCGCAGCAACAGTTAAGTCAGTCACAGCCACAATTAAGCCATGTACAACAGATTACTCAGCAACAATTAAATCACCAGCAGCAACTGTCGCAACAGCTGCTCCATCATCAGCAGCACCAGTTAAGTCATCAACAGCAAAGTCAGTTACTGCAGCAGCAGTCCCAGTCATTAATTAAGCAACACGATTCTGACCAGCTAAGTCAACCACAGCAAGGGACTCAGCAGCAGCTTTCCTCACAACAAGTCACGCAGCACCAGCTCGTTCAGCTGTCTCCTCAACTACAACAGCAGTTGCAACAAGGCCTCGTAAGGGGACCCGCGACAACACTGCAAATGAGTCAAATGGTTCAACAACAAAGACCTCTGCTTCAGCAATCCCAAATCCAAAAACAACAGTTGTTGACACAGCAACAGTTAAATCAGGGCCAAGTTCAAGTCCAAGTCTCCCAAGCTCTAACTTCCCAGCAACAAAGTCAAACAAACTTGCACATACCGAAGCAACAAATTCAACCAACCCCTCAGTGGCAGCAAAATCTTTTGCGTCATCAGCAGTCCGCGCAGCAGCAGCAGCAAAACCAAGTGAGACCCACGATGCAGGCTGGACAAAATCCACAACAGTTGACGCAACATCTTCTTACCACCACACTTCTGTCCCAACAGACTCATTCTCAACAGCTACAGCAGCAGAATGTCAATGTCCTGCGCCACTCCTTACAGACTCAGAATCAGTTATCAGTAGGGGTGAGTCAAGTAAACTCACAACGACTCTCCCTACAACCAGGGCAGACTGCTCAGTTGGTACAAACTTCTGTGAGTCAGCAACAACAACAATCCCAAGTTCCTCATCAGATATCTCAAGCCCAACTAGCTCAGCAACAGCAGCAATTGAAATCCATACAACTTTCTCAGCAACAACTCAGTCAGCTCTCACAGGGTCAACTATCTCAACAGCAGCTTGGCCAGATTTCTCAGAATCAACTGTCCCAGCAGCAACAACAGCTCCAGCAAACACCCCTAACTCAGTCCAGTTTGCAACAGCAACAACAAATACAGCCACAAAATACACTGACTCAGCAACAGCTCCATCAGCAGTTATCGCAACAGCAAATGCAACAATCAGTTTTGAATCAGCAACTGTCCCAGCCCCAGCAATCTTTAACTTCTCAACATCAGCACCAGCTGGCTCAATCTCAGCTCTCTCAGCAGTTAAATCAGTTATCGCAAGCAAATGCTCAACCCACACAACAAGTTCCTCAGCAACTCCAACAGTTACTGCAGCAACCTCAACAACAGCAAAATGTTCTACGACAGTCTCCAGCTCTGCTCTCACAGCAACAGCTACAGATGACGAATGTACAGCAAGGTCAGGGCCAGCCTTCTCTACAGCCTGGGCAGACTCCTCCTCAGCAACAGCAAATGCAACAACAGCAGTTGGGACAGAGGGTTCAGTTCCAAGGTGGAGCGCAAAGGCTCCCAAGTCAACAATTCACACACCAACAACAGCTTGAAATTATTCGCCAGATTCAAGTGGATCCACAAATCAAAGCTCAGTGGGCACAGATGGACCAGCAACAGCGAACCTTGCTCATCCAAAAATTAGCTCAACGGAATCGAGAGGAAAGCTTGCGACAGGAAATGATGTTAAGACAACAGAAAATGGTGAGTCAGCAACAACAGCAACAACAGCAGCAAGTGCAAGCCCAACAACAGCAATTCATTATCCCGGGACCACTTAGCCAAGGATCCTCACCGCGTCCTCAGACACAAATGATTGTAACTCAGCAGCAACAACAGGCGGGTGGGGTGGTGAGAACTCAGCAAATTTTTACTCCTCAAGTGGGACAGCAGGCCCATCAACCCCGATTGAATGTGAGACATGTGCTAGTCCATCAGGGGCAACAGCAAAGACTTCCACAACAACAAATTATCCTGCAGCAGCAACAAGTTCAACCTGGAATGCCACAGCAGCATCAACAGCACATCATCCTCCAGCAGCAGCAACTTCCCTCTGGTATGTCTCCTCAACAGCAGATAATTCTTCAACAGCAGCCCAATCTAAATGCTGGTGGTGTGTCGCAACAACAGCCGCATCAGCATCAGATTATCCTTCAACAGTCAGGATCTCCTCAACAACAATCTCAGCAGCAACAGCATCAACAGATTATTCTTCAGCAACAACCTGGAGTAACGTCGCAGTCACCCCATGGCCAGCAACAAATCATTCTTCACTCCGGAGTTGCCCAGCCTCAGCAGCAACAGTTAGTCCTACAGTCTCAGCAGAATCAACAACCAGGAGTAGTGGGTGGGAAGAAACCACCGCAGCAAATCATTTTACAACAACAGCAGTTGCCTCCTGGGGTAACGCAACAGCAGCAACAACAACAGCAAGTGTCATCCCAGCAACAAATTATTTTACAGCAGCAGCAGGTTTCGCATCAGCAAGGACATCCTCAACAAATTATTCTCCAGCAGCAAATACCTCAGGGGGGAACTGTACAAAATCAACAACAAATTGTGAGACAGCAACAAATTCAAGCGGGTCAGTCATCTCAGACTCATCAGCATATAATTTTGCAACAGCAAGTTCCTCTGGGTGGATCCCCTCAGCACCAACAACAACAAGCATATCAGCAGCAGCAAATTGTGCGGCAACAACAAGGCCAGGTAGGGATCGGCCTTGGCGTCTCATCTCAACAGTCCACCCAACAACAGATAATTATTCAACAGCAGGTCCCTTCAAGAACTCCTCCTCAATCCCAACATGGCAACATTACGCAGCAGATTCTCCTTCAACAGTCCCAAGTTCAACCCGGAGTTAGTCAACAGTCCCCGCTTCCTCAGCAGCAGCAGTTACAGCAGTCAAAGATAGCGATCCTACAAACTCAACACACTGCACAAACTCCTCCACCAGGAACACAATGGGTAACTTCACCTGGGCAACAAGTGAGAATGGTGACATCCACACAAGCCAGCCAGCTACCACAGACTCAGCAAGTTCAGCAATCACAGCCACAGCAGCAACATGCAAGGCCAGTACTGGATCAATCTTCAAACCTAGTCTCACAAGTTACACAGCAGCAATGGACGATCCGTCAACCAAGCCCTATTGGAAATGTAACTTACACTACTAATCAAACTAACATGCCTTTCGTGAGTTTACTATGTTTTTTTTTGTATTATAAATCTCAATATTCTTACGCCAAATGCAGGCCTTATGGGCAAATTCATGGGGTAGTTTTTAAATGCCAAATGCTTAGAAACAGCAACAAATCAAAATCAAGTAAATTGTTATTGACAAATATGCTGAAGACTTATCGAGGAAAATGCTTTCAGCTCGGGTAAAGGCATTTATATAACAGTAGTGAAATAAGTCGGCAGTTTCAGACAATTATTGTAATACGAAATGTGAAAGGCAGAAAATTCATGGAAGGTGAAACATTTGTTTTGTGTGACATCGTTTGCTGCTTTGCTTACTGACAATAATGTAGCTTTTCCATTCAAATTGTAGTCTATAATTGTTTGTAGTTTAGTGATTTGTGCTTATTAACTATAACTAGGAAGGTACATACTTTGAGCATGGTTGTTGGTGTCCTGTAATCGAATCTCCTTTTTTATTATGAATTTGAATTGCAGGTACAAGTGGTCAATTCAAAAACGAAGACGGCCCTTGCAAATCTGCTCAGTAATCGTCTCCAAGGAAATAATGTACCTGAACCGAGTAGTCAAGGTGCTACTGGTGCGGGGAGTCCAGTTGTTGCAGCATCGCCACCCCAGCAGCAAGTTATGTGTCCGCCGCCTCCTCCTTCCAGTTCACAACCAGCACATGCAGGATTGTCTCCTCAACATGTTTCCCAGCAAAATATTTTGGCTCAAAGAAGAACCTTGACTACAATAAGTAATACACCTAAAGCTGCCCCCTTAACTCCTGGGGGAAGAGTTCCCGTACCTGGTCAACAGCCTCATGCAACGCCTGGAAGTTTGCCTGCGCCCCCTCCACGAACCCATTTCTTCGGGCATGATCTTAACATTAAATGTAAGTTATTTGAAGCAATTAAAAATAGTTCATAAAACTCAAAATAATAATAACGCAATAATTATACGTCTTCCGGTATTTTTATTTTATTTTGTAATGATGTTGTTAGTGCCATCCGATGGATTTCTTCTTGGGTGTGTATTTTGGGCGCCATTACCTCTCGTACCTAAGAACTGGCATTTGTGTGTTGAACAGTATGGAGGAGATGTGGAAGCTACGAATTCTCCTCGTGTAACCCATGTTTTATGCGAGACACAAAAATTCCCAGAATTCCAGCAAGTAATGAGAGAAGGAAATAAAAGATTTGTCACACTTCATTGGCTTAGTGATATTTGCCTCCGAAAATGCGTCACTCCGCCTTATTTCGCGATACATTTACCAGTACCTTTTTCCGAGTAAGTTAGAAACAATATTTTTTTGTCTTTATACACTTTTCAAGCCGAGTTAATGTATAAAATATTACGATTATTTAATTTATAGGCAAGACAAGCCTTTAAAAGGTGAGCAAGTTTCAGTCACCGGATTTAATTCGGATGATCGGCTGAGGGCTAAGCGTATGTGCACTATCTTGGGGGCTGAACTTACTTCTCATTTTACGTGCAAAATGAAATTTCTTCTTACTCACAAGTAATTCTCTTCCGTACATGTTAAGAAAGTGCTTTATTTTTACTTATTCTTCGTCAAAACTGTAACATTTGCTGTTTTTTTTAGACCTGAGGGAAGAAAGTACCAGAAGGCGAGAGAGTGGAAATCACCCGTTGTTAACGTGCAGTTTTTAAATGAACTAATGTTTGGTCATGTTGGCGCTCTTGGACTTATCCACAGCCCTAAATATCAACTTTTTAGTGTCGAAAACCCTTTTAAGTTTGACCTGTCACTGGTTTCTGCACTAATGGGTACGCCAGCTTATACTTCTGTGGACTGATGATGCTGTTTTTTTATCAGCGATAATTTATATGACAAAATGCAAAAATGTGACGTGTACTTAAATTAAACTAGATTACACAATTACATGCTAACTTTATTATGATTTCAGCTCCATGGAAAATTCCCCTTAGGGCCAGTCAAGAGAATTTTGATAAGTACAAGAATCAGAAAAGAGCCTTGGAAACAAAGAATGATAATTCGATGCCTTCAGCAAAGAAGGCGCGGCTATCCGGGGAGGATTACGATATGGACCTAGAACCCTTATCTCCTCCACCCGAAGTCAAAAATGAAAATGGGACAGTGAAAATGGAAATTGTGGATGAAAATACAGATTCTGAGAATGTGGATAAAGATTCTAAAGATGGTATTAAAGATAAGAAGCCCGTAGCTGTGATGCTTTCTGGATTTACACGGGCCTATAAGGAAAAGGTCAGTACCTTTATTTATTTACAGCATAACTGTTCGCAACTTTATATTTATGCTATGTGATCAGTTCGTCGTTAAAACTTTATTACCTTTTTTAATTTTAACCTAAAGAAAACATTAAAATTTTGTTTCTTAGATTACTCAGAAAGTAATCGCTTTGGGGGGTCGAGTGACAAGTGACCACCGCAATGCCACTCATCTTTTAATGAAGGAGAGCATTCGAACAAAAACATTATTTGTGGCGCTTTCTGGCGTGCGATATATTGTCGGCCTCGATTGGATTCAGGCGTCCTTAGAAAAGAAAAAGTTTGTCGACGCAGAGAGTTTTATTATGAAAGATGAAATCGTGGAGAAAACGTACAATATTAAGCTCAAGGATCTCCTAGTAAAGACGGAACGTCGCAGTTTATTCAATGTAGGTTTAATTTAAGTTTATACTTTTTGATATTTACTATTGAATAATTTTATAATAATATTCTAATCTAGATTCACGCGAGCATATACATAATATGAACATGTTTTGTTTTAGAATGTCACCTTCTACATAACTCCAAGTTGTCTTCCATCGATGCCTGATCTTAAGGAGATTATTGAAGCTGCTGGGGGTCGGGTAGACGCTAAACAGAGGCACCTTAAAGATGCTCGTGACCAAGCAATTAAAACCCCTCGGCGCTATGTTATTATCACATGCGTAAAAGATTTTGACTTGATCAAAGAAGCTTGCAATAAAAAATCGGCTCATGGGATACGTAAGTTTGGCTCTACACTTGAAACTATATTTTCCTAATTTCGTAAATAAATAATGCTATCTTTGCTTTACGTTGTCGAATATTTTTATAGATCTACATACTCCCGAGTTTATATTCGAGTCGATTGCCAAACAAAAGTTCAAACCTTTGAAAACGTTGGCTAGATTGCACCCCATCCCGGACAAAGGCCTAACCCCTCGTCCCAAGGCTTTGAAATAAGACATCACCTATAATATATTACCATTACCCTCACCAAAGGTGTTCGCATTTTCATTTTTAATTTGTATAATTAACCTCTTTACATTTTTCTATAAGCCGGTAGGTGTATAATTATACCAAGGTATTTTTTATTTTTGATTCAGCGACTTTTGAATATTTTACTTCTGCAATATATAGTTATATATCATACATGCAATATATCCGAAATTCGATGTGTGTCTATTGACTTGTTACCAAGTTACTACTATATGCAGTGGTTACGTCTCCATTTTTGAACTCGCTATATGTAATTATATAAAGTAATGGATTTTCCAAAACTGTGCGCATATTTAAAACGCAATGTTTGTACGCATTTTTATGCAAGTACAGTGACTTACATTTGTATCTGCTCCCGTTGTATTTGAAACTGTGTGATAGCTATATTTTAACTATATTACTACTTCGTCGCCTCTCGATCAATTGCAATAACATTGGAATTGTAAAAATGGCTGTACACTGTGTGTATTACACAATTACACATGGTACTACTCAGAAAGGTAACATACAAATAAATGTTTAAATTCAATCTTTTGTTACTTGACTGTAATAAAGTCCATATATTTGTTTATTGTTGCCTAACGTGTTGATAAAGTTGAAGTCGAATGCATGGTACGTAGTTAATTAAATAATACATTTTTGTCACAAGCATAGGTTTAAATCTTAAACAACTGCCTGTTTTCTTGAATACAATTAATCGTATATTAAAATAGATACACAGAATATAATTTATTAGAAAATGAGTTGGACGTATAAAACATACGTAAAGATACTTCACGACCAAGGAAAATGTTTGCTACTTCTTTTTAAAAAAATGTAGTAGGTAGTTTTGATTTAGTTGATGGCAATAACTCCGCAAGCAACCCGTCCCCCAGCATTTCCAGTCTTCAAGCTTCCCTCATCGCCGCCTTTTCCTAAGTCATCTTCTCCCGCATGAACGACTACACCCCGACCAATAATACTGGCTGTTCCAGATAGGGAAATCTTAGAATCTTCAATATTGACGACTGCGTTACCATCTTCATCGGCCAAAATATTACCCAGGTCTCCTATGTGGCGCTTATCATCACTAGGTGAGCCATGGGGTTGCTACAGTATTTACATTTTAAACTATGTGTATTTTTTACTTTTGCTCAAAAACTCATACAAAGCCACCGCCTGAAAATTAGATATTTATAAATAAGATAATAATTGTTACCATAAAAGGGTTGAAATGTCCCCCTGTGGACTTGCATCCTTCAGCTGTATTACCACTCTGGTGAACATGAAATCCGTGTTTTCCAGGAGACAGTCCAGTTATATTCCCACTGATTTTAACGGGCGAATGATTGCCGTCTTGAGTCATTGTTATTAGACCTTTAACTCCAATACTATTATCCGCATTCAAAACAACAACAGCTGATTTCGTCTAGAAATTGAAAGTAAAGAGAAGAGTGTCATTAGTTGCGATGTATATTTTTTTTGCCCGCAACGTCGGCTAACTATATGTTTTTAAATTGTAATAGATATTACAAATTACAATAAAATAAATTTTTATGTACAGAACATAAAAATATCTACAAGATTGAACGAGAAATATCAGAAAGAAGTTTATTGGTTAGATAGGTACATAAGTGTAGTTGGATGGGCCGACAAAAACTTCGTAGACATCCGACACAACGCCAGAGATTCCAGAGGCTCGGCGAGCGTAAATGGACCTATCTTTATTATCCCGGGGAGCGGAAGCGCTCGGATTTGGATTTACGTTTGTGTCTGATCCTACCTGTCTAGCAGCTCGACGAAGGTTTCCAGCGGTGGATGATGTGCCTTGGACAGCCGTGGTGGCCAAAGCCACAAAAGCCAGTCCAATTATGATGAGTCGCAACATTTTTAAGTTGTGTCTGTAATCTGAGGGAGTAGACGAGCACCAGTTCAATTCACTTACAATTCTTTACACAAACTGACAACCAACGACTCTTACTTTCTACATATAATCTTAATTATTATCCTCTTTGTTGTATTATCCACCATTACTCCGCTCGTTACGATTACCTACTCATACTTTTCTTCTTAATGTACTTTACCGGTCAATCAGCTCTGTTGTATGTTCCACTTACATAGCAATTAGAAAAATATTGAGCAACAACCAATAAATTTATATTCAACTATACATACTTGAGTCCAGTAGGTAAGTTCACATCGCTCATGCACCTCCTTTCGCCATATAAAACTTACAAATACATAATTTCTACATACCGTAAGCCGTAAATGTTCGTTCAAGTGCCGAGCTGTCGCTCAAAAAAATGCAATAAGCGCCGGGTTATAAACCAAACCACTCCTAAAGGATATTAGAAGCATTATTGAACATATTTAAAATAACTCAACAATAGTAGGACCCCAATTTGATCTAAAGTAGTCTTTAATATACGTTATTTTGTCAAAATGAAAGACAAGACAAAAACTGTGGTTTTAGACATAATTTTGTACGAGCTATAGTTTCATTTTTCAACCGTAAACTTTAAAAAATTAAATAAGCCCCGGGCTCAAATAAGACGCTTATTCGAACATTTACGGTATACAACATAGCTAACTATAAATTATAGTCTCTAGTGTCTATTATATACGGCTAATTCCATGTTTTATAGTTTTAACCAACCGTCTTTTATATTTTTTATTCCTGGTGATACGCAATGCGTTGTAGTTTTAGTTGCATGCACATAATTGAAAATCGTATTGCTATAGCTATAGCATACAGTGCACACTATTTTTAAAATTCCCATATATCTGTAAGTAACTATCATACTACAAACTTACTCGAAATTTGAATTATAAATGTGTCGATATCATGACAGCCACCATGTATGTACTTGGCTCATTTGTATCTATGAATGAAAGTCAAAGTTGAAGCTGTTTGACGAGGTTCCACTTTTCAACGGACACTTCCACGTATGTGCATAAAATTAAATAGCTGTTGTCATTATTGTCGCGCCGTAAATCACAATGAAATAAAGTTCTGTAAAAGATATATACGCATCATACTACATGACGTCAAAGCCATGTAGAACCTGTAGGGACTACACGAAAAGATTATAGTGAATGGGATAAAAGGACGTTAAATAAGTAATCAAAAATCAAGATTAAGCCAATAATAAATGTAATGACAAATCAATCGTAAAGTCGAATTCGTTTACATTTGTAATAATATAGATTAAATTGTGATTTTAGTGCTTGTATTCACTATTCAAAACTACTTGTCATTTTGTTCGACAGGAGAAGCCTGTCTTGAAGTCTGTAGCAATTAACAAAGTCTACTCTTGTCATGTTCCTCAGCGAAAGGACAACACAGAAGCCAGATCGGTCAAAGATCATAATATTATATAGTGGATTTTTACATTTTATACATAATGCTTAAAATTATAGTATCAAAATTTTGTATCGGTAAAAAGTCTATTTTAACTTTTTTATAGTTACTTCAAAAGCGTCAAACTGTATTATATATAGGTATAGATTCCTACAAACTTCAGAAGTGCACTGATGTACTATGTGCATCTGTGCACAAAATACAAACGCTAACGATGCAACAACACCGCAAAGCACAAAGAAAAGCTTACCTAATAAATTAAAGAACTGTTTGATCACTGTGATCAACAAGAAAATAATAATATTCAGAGGCAACTAGTAAGTACTTTCATTTCCTCCTCATGTACAATCTCAGACGAAGCGACCGGTCATTTTTAAAAACTCGTTTCTCTATGCATTTTTTTTAGCGTCATTTGATCTTCCATTAGGAAGTCTATGAAGAATATTAATATTTGTATAGTTATGCATATGTACTCATTACTTTTTAGCTCTAATTTTAATTCTTCAACATTCCTGTTTAAGCGAAACCAAATAAATACTAGTTCTGAGAGGATTAACGTACAACAAATTATATTAATTCCATCTCATTTTTTTGTAAATCTCTTGAGCCGTATACTGTGTCATTTTGGCATCTTTCTGTAATGAAAGCAGTTGACGAATAAAGTATATTATTATAAATCAACCAAGATTGGGTAAACTCCGAAATTATGCGGAATTATAACCTTGTCGTGAAAAACGACATATATCTTCTATGAAGAACCAAAATGACCCATATCCATTTGTAGCTAAAAACAATATCCACTATCTACAAAAATATTGAAATATGTCTTGAAAGCATTTCAATAGAATATTTTCCACTTTTAAAAAATATGGAAATAACACATTTTACACTTTTCAAAAACATGTGAATAGAACATTTTACACTTTTCAAAAACATGGAAATAGAACATTTTACACTTTTCAAAAACATGTAAATAGAGCATTTTACACTTCAAAAACTATTAATTAACATTTTACGCATGTTTCTCATTTTGTTTTTATGACATAGCTCATTTTGATTCTAGCTTAAATTGGATATGGGTCATTTTGGTTCTTCACAGACGATATCTAAATATAATATTATTAAAAATTACATTGCTGGGCAGCCGAAAACAAATTATTAGGTATTTTGTTTCGTCATTATAATCATATTTAATCTCCATAAAAAGTAAATTTTTTAAAATTTCTCGTCAAATCTTAAAATCAAAATTTCGCCCGCTTACAAAATGAGTGTAGACATAACCGATACACCATGACACCATTCAAACCGGAATAACTAATAACTAGGTTAATGTAATTAACTTGTAGTGCCAACACTGATCGTGATTAGTTTTTAAATATAGTTAAAAAATGTAAATATAACCACCCAAAATATTAAGCTTGACTTAAAAAGTTGTGAGCTGACATTTAATCAAAAACTGTGTATATTATATTTAATTGAGGTATTAAAAGTATTTGGTAAACCTGATTAGATTTCAAACAAACAAATTGAATCAGTTATAGTGTGTAAGTAAGTATAGGGATGTTAGAATAGTTTCTGGGTTAATTCTCACATAGATAGGAATCTTGTGTCATAATTAATAATACATTAATGAAATACTGAATTCGATGAGGTTTTCTTCGTTTTTATAAGATATAATTTGAACACAATATATTGTAGATATATCTAGTAGGTACCTACATATTACATGAGTGTTCTTTTTAAACTTGAAATCCATTGTTTTGTGACTGCATATATATGGAGCATCTATATAGATGCATAACAGTTAAGTTAACACGCGTATTCAGCATTGCCTAACCTGCTTGTAAACTTCACATTTAGCTCCTGCCTACAATTAAACTGCAATGAATGTAATTATATTATACAACCGGTGTGATATTATAATCTACTGTTGCCATACCGTACCGCTTACCCACAGCTCCGGATTAAACAGCGCTCAATCGGCCGGTTTATAATGCTTTGTAGCTGGCAAATTATTATGTTCAGAAAGTTTCAGAGTACCCCAACGTGGTTCTTAGTAGTAGCGCCAACGTTAACCTACCTACGAGAATTTCCTGTTCTGCCTCACGGTGATGTTATCGAATTCTTATTCTGCGTCTTTAGAACGTCCTCTACAGAATGTCTCACTGCACTGGCTGAAAAATAATTTAAAAAAAAAATGTATTGCACATTATTATTTGGTTGATGTACCTACTTAAATCACTCCATGCTCACAACAAAACATTTCCCAGGAAATTATGGATAGATATTGAATAGTATTGACATGGGTGGTTTTAAATAGAGCGTGTTCTACATTTATTGCTTATATATTTAGTACTTATACTCCAATTACGTTATGTTAAATAATACAAGCTTGAATTCAACAACAAGTAATGTTATTTATAGAATAAAATTAAAAATATATGATCTGCACTTTACCTCCTAACACACAAAACTGCCTTGTTGAATAGTTTGATGAGGACGCCAAGTTTGGTTTCTTCTTGAACAGCACTGGCTTGGAGTGAGAAGAAGAAGATGAAGAATAATAATAGACAATGCGAGACGTAGAATTAGTGTGGATTTGTATTTATTTGGAGGATTCGGAAATCCAGCTCTGGAAGGAGTGAGAATGTGAGGTAATCGTGAGAGTCTGAGTGGGAACTAATCGACAAGTGAAGCTGAAAGCTAGTGAATCTGAATCATTTGCAGAGGGGAATCATTTGATACTGAAGAAGAAGCATAAGTAACTTGGTGTAGATTAGATATGAATATTATTAAGACACGACAGGGGTGGCCCAAAGTTACGAAGAAAATAAGAGATGCAAAACTACGAGGTCACCTCGCAGACTTGTCACACTCACACTTTCAAGGTTGATTCGGTCGCCTCCAGGGCTCTCATCTTCATTGTTCTAGCATGCTACTAGTCTATATGCATCATCGTCCTGCTGCTGCATCGTCCAACAGTTCACAGTCAAAAGAAATTGAACATTCTGAGATTCTGATTCTTAAATCTTCACCGTCACATTCCGTCTTTGTTGTTGATATCGTCATCATCTATGAGAGGTACATAAGGTACAGTCCTAGCGTTGTCATTTTAGCAACAACATAATATAGAATTATATTATACAGATGTATATTTCATTATTGTGACTATGATATTATTATAATGGCGTGGCAAAGAACCTTCACACAACCACATAAACGTATGGACACGTGAGCCTAGGAGTGAATCTTTTACTATATCAATGCATCAATATCAATACTTTTATGTTTATCGACGGTGTGGCATCTAAACTCAAAACCAAAAAGCTGCCTATTGAACCTTAACATTCAGTTCGTAAAGTATGTAATAACAATACAAGGCAACACACAGCGGTGTCTAAAATACCATGTGCAGTATCAAGTTAGAACGTTTTATGTTCGAAAGTTAAATATTGTAAACTGGCAATATAAGAGATACATATCGTCAGTGAAGAAACAAAATGACCCATATGTCCAATTTAAACTAGAATCAAATCGAGCTATGTCATAAAAACAAAATGAAAAACGTGCGTAAAATGTTAATTAAGAGATTTTGAAAAGTGTAAATGTTCTATTTACATTTTTTTTATAGAGTAAAATATTCATATTTAACTTGTTTTTGAAAGGTGTGTAAAAGATCGTCTTTCAAGATCGTGATATTTCAAATTTTTGTAGATAGTTAATTTTATTTTAAGCTAAAAAACAGATATAGGTTATTTTGGTTCTTCCAATTATTTCGAAAGAGTATAGATTTAGATTTAATACTTTTTGAAACTGTTTAAAAAAAACAGTATTCTTTTGAAAATCCCGAAAAAAACGAGTACAAGGTGTACTGTATAGTATAGTATGTACTTCCCGCATACTATTTGGAGCTGAGACCTCTCAGTCCGGCATACTATAATAGACCCGCGCACTAAACATATTTTTTTGGATTTGTACCCTTAATTAAGAGTACTACCCGGGTTAAAGACATTTTAATATTAAACAACAGAATGATTATTTTCTGTTCCCTTGTACTGACGTAGGTACTATGTATTACAGACCTGCGCATTATTCAATTTTATCTAAATTAATAAAGCTCTCAGACCCGCGCACTATTTCAAGGCTGTGCATTATTATTGCAATATTATAATTTACGTTCACTCAGTGCCTACCACCACACACACTAACATTTGCCATTCTAGATTGATACGTAGTATGTACCCTAAATAAAATCCTACAAAACAATACAATTTACACATCCCTTATTCGTATATAATTATACGTAACTCTATATTCTTTCCAACTTGACTATACTTTTTCTGTACAGTAGTAAAAAGCCTGCTACGACGACTGCTACCAACTAAATGGAAGGAGGGTTAAGACATTTGAAGTATTTAAATTCACTTGTTCTTTCTAGGAACGAGAATAACTCTAATAACTTTGTGTTCTCACTTGCTATTGTACACTGCCTTCAACATTTTTATTTATTCGATAAGTACGAACGAATTGTGCTTGTTGTACTAATTATACATGCAAATAAAGTATGCAAACATATATACAATAAGCTATATATCATTCAGACAATTTACACTTACATCGTTCGGTGTACATGCATATATGACAATTAAAATAATAAGTAAATTATAGTTGGTAGTCCGTTGGTTGGTGATGATTATTATATTAGCAAAAGTACTCTAATCATGAAAAAATATCCCGCGGCGCCCTAAGCACTACACATCTCTCTATACCATAGCACTCCCTTTAGTCACAGTAAGTTAGTGGAAGGTATACGGACGTAAATAATAAATCCACATCAACTTTATATTCATTCGATGAAGTCATCCAATGTCTTCGATTTAATCAATCGAAGATAATTTATATAATTACGTGTAGACAGCTATGCACATGCATTCAGTGCACATATACCAGGTACATAGGACAAAATTATTATATAAGCACGCTCGTAAAATTATTATCGTATTACACTGATTTCAATCTTTACATCTTAATGTTGTTAACAACAAAACAAAGCCCAATGAAGTTCCGTATTGAATTTCGTAATAATTTTATAATTTGTATAATTCCTAACTTTTTAATGTGTGTATAGTAGTGTGAAAATTCATTTATATAGTGGGCCTTATTACTACGTATTTTGAATTTTATTTTATTTTATTACGTATATACCCATGAATATCAGTATGTATAGTAAAAATAGTGGCTCTACTATTTGCAACATTATCTACTGTTTCTCTGGAGATTTAAACACTGTTATAAATATGATGTACTCTCAGGCTCAGAGGAGACTCCCAGTCCTTACTAACCAATTTTTGAGGTCTACTTTTGTTCATCTTCCGACAATGAATTATGAACTGACGAGAGACGATGGGAGTTTTTTATGGCGTGAGAACATCATTACATAACTAGGTACTTGAGTTGTATTTTTGCAAATAGTTGCATTTCAGCTTCTTTGATAACGTAATTTATCAATAGCTTTATCAATGTCCTTTATTCTTGTAATTTATCCAGAAGGTAAAGGGTTTCACACATTTCCAAGCCAACTAATTATAGTGTACAGATACTAACTAGTAACTACCATGATGTGTATAGGTATATCTAGTAATCAGAGGCAACACAACATTCTGTTATCGTCATCATAGGTGCATATTATGTTAGCTAATGCGTACTTTCTTCAAAATTCAAATGAGTATGTAAGTACTTGTGTGTTATACTGTTATTACACCTCGATAGTATGCCTTTGTTAACTGTATTGCCTACGGCCTACACCGTAATTACGATGCGACACATACGTATAAGGGAACTCTGGTCCTATAAAGAAACCTAACAAACCATAAGTTCCCCAAGAAGTATAGAAAATCAAAATGTGTTAACAACGTATTTAGTCAACTATTAGTATTTGCTCTAAAACAAAGTTTAATTCTTGTTTCAATATATCGTCTGTGAAGAACCAAAATGATTCATATCCAATTTCAGCCAAAATTAAAATGTGATATTTCAAAAAAATACTAAATGAGATACAATAGGTACAATATTAATAACTAGTTCTTAAAAATATCAAAATGTTTTATGCTCATGCTTTTTGACAAATGAAAAATGTTCTAGTTACATGTTTTTAAAAAGTGTAACATTCTATTTACATGTTTTAAAAAAATATTAAATATTCAATTTACTTGTTTTGGAAAAGTGCAAAATGTTCTATTTATGTTTTTAAAAAATATTAAATATCCAATTTACTTGTTTTGAAAAAGTGCAAAATGTTCTATTTACATGCTTTCAGGATCATGGTATTTTATTTTTTTTTGTAGATAGTCCGTTTTAATTTTAGTTAAAAATGGATATGGGTCACTTTGATTCTTCACAGACGATATTATAGATCATAGCAGTCGTAACATAGTTAAAAATATTGTCGAATTATATGCTGTGAACTGAGTTGGTTAAAAATTTGCTAATATTATAGTGTAATAGTAATAAGAATATTATGTACCGTATACCCTATAATAATGCGCGGGTCTGTCATACTACGCTTATATGTTATAGTATACGGGCCTGGGAGGCCTCTATTTGAATAGTACGCGGGTCTATTTAGTACACTAGTACGCGGGTCTGAAAGGTCCAAATTTGTATAATACGCCCGCGTACTATTACAAATACTATATATACGGTAAATTACTCGTAAAACTATTTAGTACACTCATCCCAATTTTGCCCTTGGTGCTTTTAGCTGTAATTATTGAAACAACAGAATATCGTGAATTTATATTGTACATAATATGGGCCTCCCGAAGAAGGCACTCCTTGATTTGTGGTTTAACATACTCCTACAGGTGTAAGCTTTGTGTGGTTACGAACTCCTGGATTACTAAAATAATTAAAGGAGTTTGGTTGAATTAATTGTGGTTTCCAACTAATTATTATATAGTTTATCAAAATTATGTATTTGGCTAATTATGTAATATTTGCTTGGCTTTTTAACGTCAACATTCATTGCTATATTTGAACTAGACAAATTTCACTTGGCCGAGAGAGAAATTCCATCCAGGAACTGCGAAGTAGGTGCTAACCAATGAATACAAATGGAAACAGATTTTTGACTGCATTTTCTGAGATTACAGTTCAGTGTCCAAATAATTAGAAATATTATATAATACCTAATACCACAATCGAATCCTCTTCAAATCATTGCGATTTATTTTAATACTATACATGGTTTAAAATTTTGCAATTTATAAACTGAAATTATAACCAAAATGCATGGCCATCTGAATATTGGATATCGTCTATGAAGAACTAAAGTGACCCATTTCCATATTTAGCTAAAAACAATATGTACTATCTACAAAAATATTGTGATATGTCTTGAAAGCATTTAAATAAACCATTTTGCGCTTTTCAAAAATAAATAGAGCATTCTGGAATTTTCAAAAACATGTAGCAGGGACGCGCCTTATGGTGATCGGGTTCATTCTTGTTCAACTTTAAAAATCTGTAATTTTTTGTGTACTTCTACCAGAGCAAAGTTTTGTGTTTCAAAGTAACCATCACTTAATTTGCTATGAGCTGTAAAATTTGTAGAACCCCTACTCAGAATTGTTTTAAGTCACTTAGGATTGTATGCAGCAAGTTAAAAAATTCTTAAAGTCAACGAAATGCCTTATAGGTGATCATATGATTCCAAATGGTAATCATGCAAAAATAGCATTGATATCATAGGGAATGTTGGTGCCCTTTAGGTGATTACTTGCTTCCTATAAGTGATCGGGTTATTTAGAATTATTATATAGATAATTTTGAAGTCTCGGGACTTAATGGTAACAATTGCCCCCCAGAGGTTTCCTTATCCCTTTTTAATGAAAACTATTCACATTATAGTGCCCAAAAAATTATTTGCAGCAAATGCCTAACCTATGTATCAATTTCAATGGAAATTTGTATGTATGACCTTTTTGACATTTGAAGGTCACACAGATTGACAAATTTTAAATGACTGTCATAAATACAGCTAAGTGCTGTTATTGTTACCTATTGTAAGTCAAAATTATGCCGCTATGATGTGTTTTAAGGATTTACCTGGTGATCACGTATGTGCATACTGAGCTGATCACCATTAAGGCTGCAATCTTAAAATTTTGTACTTTTTGGTTTTATTTATTTTCAGCGGATCCAAAGGAGGGCAAAAATGAGTAAGGAGTTATTTCAATTGCCAATGACTGTAGTTAACAGTATATTTGCACATTTCAAACCAAAACCCTAATTCACCCAGAATTTTGAAATTTGAAGTTACACAATTAAGTTTTTGGTTCCAATTTTTTTGTAATACTAGGTTCATTAATTTTCTACAGCCTGAGCTTTTACATATTGATGTTATAAATTATATGCCAAGGAGTTAGGACTATAAACTAACAATTCCAACTAGTCAGTGATTTCTGACACAACTTGTCTTTTAATGCCAGACACTGATCACCATTACGGCGTGATCACCATTAGGCGTGTCCCTGCTAAATAGAACATTCTGAAATTTTCAAAAACATGTAAATAGAGCGATTTGCACTTTTCAAAAACATGTGAATAGAACATTGTACAATTTTCTAAAACATGTAAATATTACATTTTACGCATGTTTCTCATTTTGTTTTTATGACATAGCTCATTTTGATTGTAGCTTAAATTGGATATGGGTCATTTTGATTCTTCACAGACGATATGTAACTGTTACTTTGTTCATGTTGATTTAATTCATGTTTTAGAATTCGATTGTCCCCATCCGCAGCATCTCGTATTCAGAGATTTTTTACTTCCACTTCTGATTTATAAAACTATGCAGCGTTGTGATGTACACAGTGCAACTGACTCGATTTTGTCATTGTTTTATTTTTTAATAAAACGAATGCTTCTTGAGTTCTTACAAATAGATAAATGGGAATATGTGGTTAACTATGGCACACTTCTACTGTGTCTTTTTTCTCAAAATGTTGGCTGACAAGGAAAACGAATGTGATGGTCAAAATTCCAAGTATAATTATATACCTTCCAAATCCAAAAGAATATAAGAAAGTACTTAACGATAAGAAAATAATTTAAAAGCTCTATGTGCTCACAATTACTATTTCCCTATAGAATGACAGTAAATATTTATATAATAAATATTGAAATGATGTTTTTTTTATTCAAAAATAATAAAAATAATATTTGAAGGACGAAGATGGGTAAGTAGTAGTACAGTAGCTGGTGCGAGGAATAACATAAAAAATAAAAATTGCTAGATTCTCCCAACATTTACTTTTAAGTTTAGTCCTCAAGAGGGCGAAAGTATCTTTCAAAAAATATTTCGGCAAGTCGAATTTTCTCTTCTTAATAATACTATCATGAAGATTGTGATCACACACTGAATGTTCCTAATTCTTAAACCTGGGTAAGTTGATATAGTATGTACCTTCATGCATAATTATTCCTCGAAAATTGTATTTTGCGTGCATGCACTCCATATATTCATAATATTATGCACTCAGTCCTCACTAATCAAAATCAGGACCATGTCATTAGTTATTTTGTTTGCGTTTCATTCAGGATTTATTCCGTGATCATATGCAATAATTTCCCTGTTTAGTCCTTTATCCTTTTGATAAATCCGTCTCTTTAAATTCCGTATGCGGAAACTTGAGTAAAATTTAAAATGCAAAATTGATCTAAATTTCTGTGAGGAAAGTTTTTACTTAATTTCTTTATTTTTTAAATTTAATTCATATGTTTAAGATGATGTGGCCGTTTATTATTGCTTTTCATGTGTCGGCAGTAAGTAATACATAAGTATAATATATTTTCAATTGATTTTATTTTTTTAGCTTTCAGGGGGTTAAATCAAAATAGTTGATGCGGACATTTGGTTTTAGTTTTGTGATGTGGATAAAGTAGTTGCAACTTTGTGTAGGATACCCCAGAAAAAGAGGTACCCAAGGCTTATAGATTCATAATTGACTTTATAATAATTTATAACTTTACTTCTCGTTAGCAAACTTAGATCATTGCTACTCTTGCATTATTTCTAATGTATTGACACAGTTGATTAGAATTGGAATTTGGAATTGTTTTGTGTGTGTGTGGGTATTATAAAAAGAATTGTCATTTGAATAAATATTTCGGTCTTAAATCGTCTGATATAATAATAATACACTATATAATATTTAAATTGTCAACAAAACAGGAGAGGAAACTGTATATTTGCCTACCTAAACGAATGAATTATTTTTTCTTTGTGTGCCATGTATAAGTCTATTGTTTGACTGCTTTGCTACCGCAAAACAAAGAGTTAGAAAAGCGCTATGATACATACTTGCCTACTTTACTTAAGTAATACTTGATACTATGAATTTTCATGCTGTCTAAAAGTTTTTTTTATTATTATTGAGACAAACAAAAAATTGAAATTCACACACACACACACACAAATAACAAGTGAGCTTAAGTTGATATTGATATAGTCAAAATGAGAGTTTGTGTGACTGAAAGCTGAGAGACGGAGTTTACACGCACATGAAAAGGGTGTTCCTTAATTTTTATTTTGTTGATCCATGATAATAGTTTGCGATAAGTAAATGAACCTTTTCATCATATGAGACTAAAAATTTTACAAAAAGCTATGTACACACAGAGTAGTGATTGACATGACATGGATATTATCCAGGAGTGAGCTGGAGCTTGAGTCAAAAGTTTGCGTGCCTCTCTACCTCTGACTCTGGTATCTGGTTCTATATAGTATACCGTGTGTATACCTTACCGTATATACCTGCGTTTTGGTTGACCATGATGGCAAAGTGCTTTTTTTGAATTTGAATATAGCTTAATACCTTGACAAACACTAAACACTTGAGTGTCAAAGTTGTCCAGTGAGACGTACTATACACACTAGATAACACAGTCAGCCTATAAACATATATAACGCAGGTAGGAAGGTAGGGATTTCTTCACGAAATCAAAAATTTAAAATTCAAATCTAACTTAACGTAATTAACTTTTACTCAGGCCTCGGCTCAAAAATCCTAGATCACATGTTGATGGAGATCAAATGTGGACTTTTATTATATCTTTAATCTGCGAGTAAAGTGGTTTTTAATTCAGTGGTTCTAGTAAATCATAAAAAATTCTTATATTTTTTGTTTTATCGAAATGTAGCGTAAAACAGATAATATTTTTCTAATAAATTCTGGGTAGGTACCTACCAAGCTACTATTTAATCTTCTGGATTCGAAAGTACCCGAAAGAATAAGAAGTTATTAAATATGTGCTTCTGCCCTTACATAATGTGTATTGTCCTGCGTACCTACTTTTGTACATTTTTATTTATTTGAATAATTACCTAGGTATATTATTATCATTTCATGATTTCTCCATTTCTTTTCCGTAACCCCAAACAACGGTAAACTGGAATGTAGATAGATTCTGGCAGCTTTAATTTTTAAGCTACTACTTTGACTGCTGTGTAACAAAAGTATGGGTATTACCGTATAGTCTGAAATAGCACATCAGTCTATTATAGTACGCGAGACTTTAATTGTATTATAATTGGATTGTGCGCGGCTATGTTACAGTACGCGGGTCTGAAATAGTACAGGATTAATCAAACATTTACAGACGTATACATATTTATAATATAATCACGTTAAAATCAATTAAGTTAGTTTACTTTTAATTTTAATTAAATTTTTATAAGCTGAATCATCAGTAAAGGAGCAAAAAACCATCTTTTAAGCGCCCCAGATTTAAATAGATGTACCTACCTACATTTTTTCACTAATAGCAAATACAAATTCTTAAAATATATTTAGTACGCGGATTTAAGAGACCTCGAAGTTTGACTCGTACGCGGGCGTATCATCATAGAATATACGGTAGTCAATACCTATACTTAACTTGAGTAAACCAAGCATGAAAATTATGGTGGAAAATAATGGATTTTCAAATGGAGCAGGATACAATGAATACAATATTATATCCGGACCTGAGTTCAAATCAAACAGAATATCTAATTATAATTTTTGACTCTCATAATTTCTTTCAACTACGATGATATTGTGGCGTGGCTCTTACGAAATTTACTATATTGTCTAAATATCTATTTCAACCAAACTTTTTTAATTGACTTTGGATGTCTATATAGGATCCCTCCTTATAACCCCATTACAACTATGTGTACAAAAAATTATTGTCTTGTGCAGACCTGAATTAATGGATGTATCCACTACTAGTCCTTGTAGACCTAGTTAACTAAGTAGAGTGGTGTCTCCTAAAATATTGCTTAGTATTTACGCCATTACTGTGTGAAACTGTATTAGAGACACTCACATTATATATTATCCACTATAATTGAACCTAGTAACATAAAGCATACTTTCTAATCTTTTGCAATGATATGAAAAAAAAAGCATTGGCTATAGTTATATATACCTATAGCGATATACATAATGGAGCCGTACAGTTATGCCGATGCCGAGTAAGCCTCTATATGGAACTCACGAACTGCCTACCGACACCGACTTAACCAACCAACTACCAGGTAGGGAGAGGGAGATGTACTTAAGTAGGTAGGTCCTACATGTACATTCCGCAGAAGTAGCGCTTAGATTCTGCCAAGAAGTAATAATGGCGCGATAGGAAAGAAAATTTTCCAGAACCATGCAAGAAGACTCAGATAGATGAGGGAAAAATTGCTACAATAATTTACATTAATTTTAGAAAGGAGTACAATATGGGCGTTCTTGGAGTTTGTTATAATTGCAATTTATTATCCTACGTTATTATTGGACTCCACATAGATTTTATTAAAGTTAAGTAAGTAAAGTAGGCACTGAGGTTCGTGTGGCACACACAGTATTTGGTTTTCTTAGTTTCATATTACATATACACATACATTCAAGACGTAGCCCAGCTCCGGATATAATTATATTTGTGTAATTTGAAAAAAGAATTACATATATTTTTACAGAGCTTTATCAGCCTCTGCTTGTACTAACTTTTGCACTTGTGTAGGCTCCTATATTACACATACTCCACCACCATCTCCTTTAAATGGGTTCAAAGAAATTACTCAAAACAGAAGACGGAAACTGTATTAGAAAATCTCATCTTATGATTATAAATTTGAGCTGAGGAAAGGAAGAAACAAAACAGGGGCATATTTTTATACGAACCATTTTTACAAATTTAAATTTTTATTATTTAGTCTTTGATCTTTTTTGTGCGATAGGAAATGCATAGGAAATAAAAATATTCTTCCAATTTGGAATTAAAATTTGAACAGGACATCATCATCATAATCTGTTGGCATTGACTCACGAACAAAATTATTGGCGATCTGTGATCCTTTTACAATGTATGGGCTCAACTACTGATACAGCACTACGTTTTAGCAGATGTAGGTGTTAGGCCTGGCGACATTTGAGAGTCACGGTTTGACGTTCAACACAGTACGTAGTACGACATTTCCCCAAACGACACTTGGTCCAACGACAACTGGTAAACGACAGTACGTCCAAAAAATTTTACGTCCACGTCAATACGTCCATAGACATTTCGATGTGCGAAAAATCGCAGGATGACAATCAGTCCAAAACAATTATGTCCAATACGATTATTTCAATATGATGATGAGGGACAATATCAAAAGCCACAACATAAAATTGTGTTCGTTTTATTTATTTATTGCGAAATGATAAAACTTACTCAAAATGGTTAATATAAGAGCAAAGGCGAAGTTGTACCAGTAATAAATAATAAAACTTATTTAATAATATTAATAATAATCGAGATATTAGGATTAAAATATATATGCAAAATATATAAAAAAATATAAATTAAAATACATGTCGATCAAATTAAGAGTTAAACATTATCATCAAATTGATTAATTATTTACATACAGAAGGGGAAAATAAATTCGTACAATAATATTAAAATTAAACAAATATCAATTACTGTCAAGTACACCTTATTATTATTAAAACATAATAAAACAAATAACACATTCAGATAGTATTATAAAAATCCAAAAACTAAAACGCAATTCCAAAAGTTAAATTATACCTATATTCTAATTTTCTATATTTGCTATTTTTAATTTGAGAAATTGACCTGGAAAACACACAACACGGTACAACACTACAATTTATGAAAGTTACTACTTGGACTTGGACGACAAGGAACGACTGAAAAGAGTGAAAAACTTTCGTTCATCGTCAAGTATGCAATTTTAATATTATTGAAAATGATTAGGATGCATAATTATTAATATGCAAATATCATGAGCTACCTGCATGACCGCAAGTGCCAGGCAGCAACTGCCTACTTACCCGTTTATGATAGCTGAAATGTATGGTGCTATATTAGGATATTATTGCAACTTGTATATTAAAAAATTATTACAGTATATTTATATTCAGTACTAGTCAGGAGTTGCTTTAGTAAGTATACTCACTGAAATACTGAAATTATTAATTTGTTTAATTATCGTATTGGGTGTAATTGTTTTGGACTGATTGTCATCCTGCGATCTGTCGCACATCGAAATGTCTATGGACGTATTGACGTGGACGTAAAATTTTTTGGACGTACTGCCGTTTACCAGTTGTCGTTGGACCAAGTGTCGTTTGGGGAAATGTCGTACTACTTACTGTGTTGGACTGCATGTCGCGACCCCCAAATGTCGTAGAATCGGTTATTATTATAAAACAGAAACAAATTACATGCAGCGACATCAGGGTCGGATAATGCAGTCAGCGAAGGCACCCCCCGCTGCTTGAATTTTCAAGAAACATGTAAATGGAACATTTTGCGGCTTTCAAAAATATGCAAAAAAATATTTTGACTTTTCAAAAACATGCAAAGTAAATTTTTGTAACATGGAAATAAATTATTTTCGACTTTTCTACAAACATGTAAATAGAACATTGAGCACTTTTCTGAATCAAGTAAAAAGAAAATTTTCAACTTTTCTAAAACATGTAAATACAACATTTTGTTTTACCAAAGAAAAACATCAATAAAATCAAAATGGCAGTTTTTGTATGGAAACACATTCCTGCCTAAAAGTAATTCCTTCGTCTGGCCCTGAGCGGTGTAGTACTGGCATTGACATTTCCAGTGCTAATTCCGTATACAACAGGTTCAACAGAGCACATAAGCATTGATCTTCAAACTCAAACAGAGGCAGAGAACTGAAATCTGTCCCCTTAATTTTTTATCCTTAGCGAAATTTTTCTTTATCCTTCCACCAGACCAGACCAGACCAGACAGAGCTATATGCTATTGGCACTATTGGAAGTGACAGCACTGTTCAATTTTTTGTGTTCCCTATTCCGACGTAGGTAGGTACATATATTATGCATAATGTTTGGTTGAGAATTTGAGAACAATGACTACTGTAGATGTTAGACAGAGACAAGGATGACTGCTGGATAGCTTTTTAGCAATAAACCAGTAGTCAGTGCTGATGGTCAGTATGTTGGTAATTGGTATGTACTCCTGCAGATTTACAAGTCTGTCATTTCCTCTTTCCTCCACTCAAAAAGCCCATAGTGCAACAGAAAGTACCTATACAGTTTCTTAATTAAGAGGAGGTAATTTAATTTTGCGGAGGAGTTCTTGAGACTTCTTCAGTCATTCATCACCTCTCTTTGATAATATCTGGAGCTACTAGGTATTTAGTACTTGTGAACAAATACTAATCCCAAGTACTTAACTACTATCTGAATGAGTGTAGTGTGTGCCTTATTGTAAACTGTTTCGGTACACTATTTGCTCCTGTCTGAAGCCTATATATCTCCGCTATACTAATAACTAATCTGGGAGCACTATACTTACATGATTTATTTCCTTCATCAAAAATACCCGTGCGTATGTGTAATAGCTTTACAATAGGCATCCTACAGTGCTTTCGTCTAAATCACCACATGTATGTATTAAGTATGATGAAAGGGTATGTTACTATCCAAAATCCAAAGGGCTCTGTTTTATTTTATTACAGATCGTACTAAAGACAAACCTATAAAAAGTAGAGCTACACTTCTTAAGACTACAAAGTAGCCAAGACAAAACGATTCTTTAATGATAGAACATCAGTATTACATCTTGATTTTTTTAAAAGTACGATCCTTCTGATGTGGCATCCTACATAATTAGTATTAGTTTACGATCGACTAATTGCATTGGATTCGGCCGGGTTCCATTCAGGTGAACTTGTAATTAACTATCTCATGTTGCTTTTGCTCAACTTCCGTTTCCATCACACGTTTTAGGTACTACACAGTTTAGCTATACAGTATTATTTTTGTTTACCTTCTTAGCTATGCACATAAATTTGTACGTATACATAAAGTTGGATTATTAATATTGACAGATTAGTGGCTCGTGCATTTCACATGTGAGAATCAGAATGAGACTATAGGTACCTATGCAAGGAGTAGCCCTTGTCAATCAGCTGATGTTGATAATATGATTGCAATATAAAATGTAATAATAATTGCAATCTTATACACACATACGAAATCTGTAAGTAGGTATCTGCATAGGTACTTTTGATTTTTTTTCGCAAGTCTAATGGACTACGATGGACAGGGACAGTGACAGGGACATCATAAACATTGTAAGGAGAACAGGAGCAGCTAGAGCTTAATAATGCTGCTGAGTGGGTTGTCAAAATGGAAGTAGGCGCAGATATATTGATGTGAGAGTCCTCAGGAATATTGTCTCGTTCATCTTGTTATGTGTTAATTAGCCTGAACGCGGAACGTGAAACAAGATATTTTGTCAAAGAGTCCAACCAAATCCCAATATAAGTTGTTCCATGTCGACAAAGTGGGAATTGAGACGAGGATAGGAGCTGCTGACAGATAATGACACACATACTTTAAGAAGGCGAACGACACATAATTTGTGAGAGGTACCTATGTAAGAGGAGTGCGGGACGGCGACAGATGGGGACGAGAAGATATTTCTCATTTCTCTCTGGAATCATATTTTTTCTTAATTTACCAACAAATTGAACCTTCTTACAAATGCCCATCGCCTTCAAACCATCAGAAGATGCTATTTTTGTATATGCTCGACCATATAAAGACAAATAGTGTCATAATTGGACTACTTAATATTGAAAATGAAATACCTAATATGCGTGTACAGGAATTTCACCCTCAGCATTTTTAGTTGCCAATTTACACAAGCTAATAAGGAATGTAGTGTAATGAAGCGTAAATAAAGGAAATACATATAATATGAGTAACAGCATTTCCATCCCCACTTTCCTGTCTTCACTTCACTTGAAGGGAAAATGACCAAAATGAGAGACGCTGAATGAGGGAGTCTGGCCCAAAAGGGAACATGAACTAAACTTAGTACCTACGTATAATTATAGCCACTTACTAAATAATTGTTGGTATTTCTTACAGAATTGAGCCATGCTGTCTAACCCGGTGGAAATTGTCTCCTCTCCGCTTTTACTAATTACTCACAGAGTCCATCTCACATAGTTCGTCTTTTCTTTCTCAAAATCCTCCTCATTCCATGTAGGTCCATGTCTTTTGCTCATCCTAATAATAAGAAGTGCGACGGGACGGTAGTTGTTAGTGATAAAGTAGTCATTACACTGATTACACACAGCCCATGTGTTTCATCCGGTATACGGACACTTTCCCCTTGGACATTTTCTTACCGGACATCCCCCCCCGCTTCCAGGATATAGATCTATACGAATAATTATTCTAATAATTATTCCGATTGGTTCAAATTTGGGTGCATCCTAAAGGCGTGTAAGGCATCTCTCCTATACATGAAATCTGGATTTTACTCACTATATAGTCAGTCAGCAAATCAGTTTTGACTGTATACTGAGAAACTTGACAATAATAACACTAAATCATGTTGGGCATGTTATGAACCAATTTTATAACATGTGTACATATCTACATAAAAGTAAATATATGAACTTTACTTTTTGAACTTTGCTCGGTTTTTGTTTGTGAAAAATACTCCGTGTATCACCATCACCATCACGGCCACAACCACAATCAACAACACAACAACATGGTGAAGAACAAGAGAAAAAAGATGAAAAAGACTGATGATCATTTTCTCCCCATTTCTTATTGGTTTTGAGAGGCTTTAATAGGGGAAAAAAGTAATTTCGTTTACAACTTGAAGGAGGACGATTAGTCAGACGCATACCCTTTAAAGTTGAAGTTGAAGTTGAAAGTCGTGCCGGGGCTTCAAGTCTCCAAAGTTTTCCAAGTTTCATGGACTGCGACTGACTCACTGCGAGAGATGACGATGGAATATGGAGAGAGAGGAAAAGTCAAAGACAAATTTGTCGACAGCCAAAGAAACAGAACAGACAGAGCAAATGCTCCTCTGTCTGTCTGCTCCTCTGTCTACTACCATTAAGTTACAATTCGTATCGGTGTTCAATACCAGCATTGAAACTCTTCGATGAGCTCGGTGTCTAATGTCTATACCTGCGCCTATATGTATTTAATATGTACACGATTACTTTTGGTTTTATTATTTGTGGAGCGTTTAGAAATAATGAAAGATTCACCACGCCAGCAACCATAAGAGCAAAAGCAAAGGCATGGGTGGAAATGGATCTGGATCTGGAAGAGTCATAATAGCGTCGTCGGTATCGGGATCGGTAGTCAGACTTTTCCATTTCGATGGTCGGTCGGTCGGTCGGGTGCAATAGTATTTTATATTCTATATAAATACAACATTTCAACCTCAACTGTGCTGTAGCTATAGTTACTGTTTTAAAGGTGGAGTGTCATTATGGAGGTGCCTGCCTATAATAGTATTGTATTTCGAATTGGAAGGACGAATAGTAGTAGTAGTAGTAGTAGTAGTAGTAGTAGTAGTAGTAGTAGTAGTAGTGGTAGTAAGTGGGAGAGAGAAATCGGCTCCAGCAATAAGGAGCATAGGCGACATCTAGGTCAGGACAGGGAAGTAGGTGCAGGTAGTGGTGGTAGCAGTAGTCAAGCCATCACGTGGAGACTGGATGGAGAGAGCATGGTCTGGTAGTGGTAGTGGTAGTACTAAAGCACTAGAACCATCACGTGTGGACGGGATGGGCAGAGTATGATCTAGAAGGATCCATCCAGACCGTGGTATGGGGAACACGTGCAAGCGACATGATAACCATCCAGATACAGTAGCAGGCATGGGGCTGTAAAGTAGTGATCGTATGATGAGGGACCGACCAAGTCCATTTGAGAAGATGAGGACTGGGGGAGCAGGAGGTAGGCTCATAAAAGAGGGACAGCCAATGATTGAGGGAAAGCAGGTATATAGGAGAGCAAGAGCCAATCACCGCTCAGGTTGGAAATGCCCGTAAGTGGGGTATCGTGGGTCGGTCTTCAGGTTGAGTGGCTCACGAGACGATGAGCGAAGGAGACGATCCTCATTCCTTTGCACCCCTCTAGAAGAGAAGTAAGTCGGTGGAAGTTCGGCTTGTTCGTGAAGAAGTAGAGAAATCCTCAGAAGTAGAGTTTAAGTTAGTAGTGTAACGTATTTTAAATACGGCTGTGTAAAGCCATATTGGGGTTTTTAATGGAAAATATTTATTTGTGTTAATATTATTATTAGTGTATAATAAGTGATAATTGGTACCGGGTAAACCGGGTATTGTGAGTGTAATTGTTCCCGACATAAACTGACGTTATTGTGGGTCGGAAGACCGAGAGAAAGACGAATAAAACGGTGTAAATTGTGTGAGTTTCCCCAGACATTTCCTGTGTGTGCGAACTAACTTTAGGCATATGGCCGACAGCATATAGGGGGCTGTGTAAGACATTGTGTAATAGTGTGTGTTCATTCGGGTCCAAATTGCCCCGGTCAGGTAGAGCCATAAACATCATTGGTGTGCATAGACTTGGCTGGTCGGACAGACCAGTCTCATATTGCCCATAAGCGCATCATCTACCTCTTGACCGTAAAGGCTCGACATCTTGGAGTGGAGGTGCTGAGGACGAGGTACCAGCACTTGCATACGAGTGAGACATACTGCATCTCCTGACCACCCAAAGGAGCGTAGCTCAGACCGAGTGCTCCCCAGCTTATCAAAGGGAGAGCACCCAGGGACCAGACCCGACCGAGTGCTCCCCAGCTTATCAAAGGGAGAGCATCCTGGGACTAGACCCGAGGACCTGGACCCGAGCTCAACTCGAGCTCATACCCGGCTGTGGAGCAGCAGGTCGGTAGGTCAAGGGCTTAGGAGGTGAGGACGTGGCGAAGTCGGTCGGTCACGAGGATCAAAGACCTGGTGAGCAGACCTCGCTTGGTGGTTCGGGACGTGGAGCTCAGCTCAGCCGAGCAGACAGCGAGCAGGAGCAGTGGATCCCGAGGACCGGACCAGCAGAGCGGCCGTGAAGGAGGACGTCTGCACCTAGTGAAGGGTGGACCTGGCGATAGGGAGCTACGGAAGTGTGGGTTTAAGGTGTTTTAGGAGATTCCCCTATCACACTGGCGACTGCGACGGACACAAGATCATCATCTTGTTAGAACCAACGCACACCAAGGTGAGATAAACCAGTTCCTTATTTCTAATTTGCACAAAAATTTTTTTTTCTTTCGCTATATTTACGGTAGAGCATTAGAATAGGGCTGGTAAAATTAGGTCACGAGTTCCGAGACAAGAGGTTCGACTGAGCTATACGCAGGCAGGTCAGGCGAACACCGCACTTGGAGCACCCGGACCTACGGGGAGAGAGAACTACCATCTGCATAGGTCACATCTCATGCTATTGAAGGTAGAGGTTACATACACGACAACTATCATACCAACATAGTCATACAAGGCATTCAGTGGTACCGGTAATAGTCGCGATACCACAAAGACCGGGGGTCTGATCGGCTGGGCGACTCAATTTGTCCAGGTTAGGGTGGTCTGCAAGCAGATCAGCGGTGCACTGGTCGACGCGACGATCGTGGGCTAGGTAGAGATCCCAAGAGCATCGAGCAGGGGTACAAGTTTGACACATACAAGGACCGATATAGTGTGACATACCAGAGGCACAAAAAAGATCCGGTAAAAATCAGGTCTGAGATCCAGTAAATCCGACCGGGACTAGGGTGAGCGGTTCAAGAACCAAGACGGACGTGAAGGATGGCGGCATCAAAGGAACTGCAGGACCAAATGAAGGCTCTATGGAAGAAGCGGATAACTCAGTTGGTCCAGGCAGGCGAGCTAGACCCGAAAGATGATGAGGAATGGGGGGACTTCGACATCCAGAAGCGATGGTTTCTGTATCAATGGTCCATCCTTCGGAAGGAGGAATTACCAAAACTGATGACACCCGACCAAGTCCAATCCCTGTTCGCGGAACGGAATAAGTCGATGCGTCAACTAGAGCGCGACGGCGAAATCCGGTTCAGTGGGGTATTCGACCTCGAACAAGAAGAGGCAAGAGCTCAGAGACCCATCCTTCCGGGACCAATAGATCGTCAAGAGGAGCAAGACCAGCCCAACCCCGACTCGCGACAAGTACGGGAGCTCAAAAAAGCAGTTTATGATATGTCGAAGCGTCTTGAGCAAATCAATTTGCTGCTAGTCGAGACTAGACGGGACAACGAGGAGCTGCAGGAGACAGTAAAAACCAACCACAAAGCAGCTCTCGTAAACGCGATGCTAGCCCGGAAAGAAACAACCACACAAAAATCGTCGACATCCGAGTCCGGGGAAGGCTCAGACCCAGCGAACTCGGATACCATGGATGCAGTCTTGGAAATTCTGCGTCTACAGATGACACAGACGTCGAAGAACCAGGAGCTACAGGCGAAGCAGAGAGAGCTCACATTAGAGATGATGGCACCAACAGGGTTAAGCATACTTCCGCAGAAATTCGACCCAGTAGTAGACATAGCATCAAACTATGTGGCATCCTTCGAGAACTATTTAGAGGTTCATGGGGTCCAACACAAGTCATATGTCACCATCTTCCAACAATGCCTCTCCACACCACCAGAAGCAGCTTGGCTCCGAGCCGTCTTGATAGACGTTGAACCGAAATGGGGGCCCGTGCGGGCGGCGTTCCTGAAGGCATACGACAAAACTAATATGCAGGCCACATTGGACCAAATAGTCTATAATAAGCAGAAGCCATCGGAGCCAATCCGGACATGGGCCTCGAAGTTTTATACCAGGCTGAGAAACATCCAAGAACCACAACCATGGTCACCAAAGGAGATCATGAATCGTCTTAAGAAGAACATGCATCCCAGCCTAACAGGGGCCTTCCCACCAGGGACCGCAATACCATTAAACATTAGCGATTTCATAAGCCAGGTTGAGTCCTTCCATCAATTGCGACAAAGGGCTGATCGTGAACGCGACCCTTATCGGCCCATATACGACGACCAAAAGAAAAGGTTCGATAGCTCCTATCGAAAGACAGACCGCACACGACGATATTCGGGCGGCAGTCAAGCCGGCCGATTTACAGAACAAAGGAACCGGAGCTCAAGTCGCGATTCACAAACATCCCGTCGAGACTCTCCAGCAGGCTCACAATATGGAAGCAGAAGACCCAGAGAGCGATCTCAGAGCCCACCCCAGCGGAGCTCTCGACCAGAAAACCGGCAGACCAGGAGTGAAGCAAAGCGCTCAGGGAAATGGTGCAGCATCTGCATCAACGATTCCCATGATACAATAGCATGCAAAGCAAGAAAGGCGAAACTCTTGGCGTACAGACTACTGCAAAACTGCAAGGATACAGCAGCAGACCCAGAGGAAGATGCAAGCCAACAGCCTGACATCAAGACTACACCAGAACCACAAGGGACGGTAAAAGAAGAGCCACAGGACCGCGAAATCTTTGGATCCCTGCGACGCGCGACTCCTCGAGCAAGAAGAGCTCAACTGATGAAGCAACACGACAAGGATAAGATGAACCTCCTCTCCACGAAATTCATCGCAACACCGCTACCTGAAACCGACGAGTATTTAAACTGGTCTCAGACACGGACTTCGAAGGGCATCCGTGTCGAATACAAAAAAGAAACCGAGCCCCTTTCGCCCTGGTCAACATAAAGGTAAAGCAACAGCTATTCCCCGTCTTCGGGTTGTTAGACTCGGGATGTACATCTTTAGCGATATCAAAAGACACATGTAATAGACTAGGCCTAAAAATAGACAAATCAGAGATCGAGGTAGCAGGTTTTGATAATATACCCAAAGCGGCAGCAGGCCAAGTAACACTAGACTTTAAAATAGCGGGTAGATGGTTTAGAGAACAGTTCATAGTCCAAGAAGGGTTGATGTATCCTATTTTTATAAGTAACTCATTTCGATGGAAACACGGCCTCAGCTTTGACGATGTCAAAGGCGAGCTACATTGGGCAGTCAAGACTGAGGCCGAGGAAGAACATCAAGTGGGGTACTTTGTAAGAGGTCTGGCAGTCCGATCAGAAAAAGATGTCTGTGATTTATCACTGCCACCGACTCCAGATCCATATGACCGAACTTGGATCCAACGGACCCCAGTTCAAACTTTCGTAGAGATCTTAGCGCAGAAATATGATCGAGTGGTCCGAAGTGATGGTTCATCGGGTATAACGAACGCAATAGTACACGACCTAAGAGTCGACCCCAATTGCCCGGTCATATACCGCAGACCCATTCGGCGGCCCCCGGCCATAGCCAAATGGGTCGATGAAAAGCTGGAGGTACTGGAGAAGCAGGGTAAAATCCGCCGGTCGACTTCACAGTACTCATCCCCTATACTACTGATCCCAAAGCCCAACGGAGACAAGAGGTTGGTAGTTAACTACAAAGAGCTAAACAAATATACTCCAAAGATCCAGAATCCCATGCCAGACATGCACATGATCATGGAGCAGCTCCCTCCGGGTCGGTATATGTCAAAGATTGATCTACGATCAGGATTTTGGCAGATCCCGATCTCAGAGTCATCCAAAAAATACACAGCTTTTCATACAGATACCGCATGCTGGGAATGGAACGTCCTTCCAATGGGACTGAAAAATGCTCCCATGATTTTTCAGGAACTCATGAACCTGATCTTCGGTAGCGTCATAGGTAAATTCTTATTCGTATATTTAGACGACATATTTATTTTTAGTGCAACGGAGGCCCTGCATAAGGAACATTTAGAGTTTGTATTTAAGACCCTGCATAACTTCAATCTGTCCATTAATTGGGAGAAGTGCGAATTCGATCTACCGGAAGTCCAATTCCTTGGACATGTAATCACTAAGACTGGTATTACGAAATGTCCCAAAAAAGTCGAGGCTATTCGCAACTATCCGGTCCCCAAGACCAAGAAAGACATTCAGCGATTTTTAGGTGCCATTGGATGGTATATGAGGTTTATACCTCACTATGCTACACAATTAGAGCACATCTTTGCAAAATTAAAAAAGGAGGAAGATCCTAATCGACCTTTCAATTGGGGCCCGGAGCAGCAAACAGCCTTCGAGAACATCAAAGACGAGATTGCAAAGGAAATCACGCTCAATACCATTAACTATGACCAACCTTTGTACGTCTATACCGATGCTAGTGAGGTAGGCTTAGGAGCTATTCTAGCTCAGGAATACTACTGCGACAAGCTTAAGGCGGACCGGTTCCGGGTGATCGAATGTCGAAGTAAGTTATTGAATAGTGCGGAGCGCAAGTACGAGCCGAGAGAGAAGGAATGCTTGGCTATTAGATTTGCAAATCGGGTGTTCGATCCCTACATCCGTTACCAGAAGGATGTGATTTTTAGATGCGATAACCAGGCCCTGTCCTACTTGAAACATGCGGCCACGAACGACCACCTCTACAGTAAACACATTGTGAGGTGGGCGATCGAGCTGGGTGATGTAGTGAACGACACGGAGTTTGTCAAAGGCGGGGATAATAGACTCGCAGACCTCTTCTCACGAGGCGCTCTGCCAGATCCAATGCAGGATGACGATCCGGATCGGGTTGACCAGTGCATAGCGACCTTCACTAGTTCGAGAAATAATATCGAGATCGACATGGATTCGTTGGACCGGCCTATGCTGCAGACCCTACAGAGAGCTGACGAGGCTATCGCTACTATTACCAAGAGCTTGTGTCGGGTTGGCCATCGGTCCAGATATAGATATGACTACGCAGTAGTTGAGGGCATCTTGTGTAGATACATCCCAAACAAAGAGCAAGGTCCATTGAAATCCATATTAAAGCAGAGCACCCATGCAGATGACTTTTATAGCAGTAGGGTAGACAAGCTCCGGACCCAGCGCCAGGTAGATACCGAGGCAGGTAGTCAACTACGACAGCAAGGCTCGGCACAGTTCAAAATCACACCCTCCATGCTCCGAAGGGGCAAGCATATCAAATGGTCTCATCCACTCATAGCCGCAGACTTCTTGGATCCGGAGGTATCCACTACCAGGAAACGCCTGGTTCCAGTAGTCCCGCAAGCCATCGAGCGAGACATAGTTTCATATTTTCACGATACCACAAGGGCAGGTCACCAAGGCGCCGAGCGGACATACGACAAGATCAAAAAGCGATTTTGGTTTTACAACATGGCAAAGACCATAGAGGCATACGTTAAGACCTGCGAGGCATGTCAACTAGCTAAGCCATCTAATCAGCTAAGACCCGGTAGGATGGGCATCCATTCATATAAAAATAATATCTTTGAGTGTGTTCATGTAGACATTGTAGGGGAGCTCACTCCAAGTGCGGGATACAAATACATAGTAGTCTGCGTCGATGAATTTTCCAAATGGGTCAGCATGGAACCCTTGACGTCAGTCTCCTCAGTTAAGATCTTGAGATTCTTGCAAAAGGTATTTAACACATTCGGCACCCCGAACCGTATAGTCTCCGATAACGCATCATACTTCTCAGGGGCAGACTGGGAAGATCAGCTCAAAGAATGGGGCTGTGTGGTAGTGCATGTGGCACCATATCATCCAAACCCAAATCAGTCAGAGAGATCGAATCGGGATATTAAAAGCATCCTTCGAGCGTTTTGTCTTAAAAGTCAGACAAAATGGGCAAGCCAGCTCGGTGATTATATGGTAGCATTAAACACATCAAAATCCAAGTCATCCAGGTACTCGCCTTGCCAACTAAATCTAGGTAGGGACATCATGCTTCCAATAGATCGCAAATTGCAACTGCAGCGCACGTTAGGTATCACGGAGGAAGAGTTTGGGGCAAAATTATTATCAGACATCTCAATCATCAGGGAACAGGCACATAAGAACCTGAAATTGGCTCAGCTAGCTCAGAAGAAACTCTTTGATCGGAACAAACGTGACATCGTTTACAAGGTAGGCGACCTGGTAAAGACATTTAACAAGCAGTTATCATCAAAGGATGCGTTGTATTCCAAGTCATTAGGGGCTAAATACACTGGGCCCTGGCAAATAGTAGAGGTACATTCGGATCTCCTGGTCAGTATCAAGGACCCGGACGATCCAAACGACATACCCTCTAAATTCCACACCTCGCTCATGCTTCCATACCATCAGAGGGCAGAGGAGGAAGGTAAAGATGAAGGTGAGACTCAATCACGGCTCCCCCGGATAGCAATACCAGCCGGTGAGTCTCGAGTCATCCAAGCAGACGGAGTCCAAGGTATAGAACAGGTTAGGACACGAGAGTCAGACACGGATGCTCAATCACAATCGGAGCCGGAGGACAGTGAGGAGGACTGGGCGATAGGACCACTAGATAGGTCTGATGAGTATGAGCAGGAATTTGACGCACCTCCCGTGATACCAAGACAGTCGACAAGGATCCGCAGACCCCCGGACCGCCTGGGCATAAATACCGTGCGGACTGGCAGTACCGGATTCAGAATGGGAGACCTATTAAGGATGTCCTTCCACCAGGACGGGACCACAGACTAACGCGAATAACAGCACCACAGTCGAGACTAATGGCATTGAATGGTTTTTTTTGGGATATTGGGAAAGTTTTTTTTGGTGATGGTCAGAAGGGTTTAGTTAAGTTTTTCTACATAAAAATATAAAAATGGAAAAAAAAAAATAATTTAGGTTAAGGCGGAGGTGTAGAGGCTGGGGTCTCTACTCTTCCGAACACGTCCTATGACGTGTACGACGTTAAACTGCGCCGTGTGCTCGTCCCGAGTTCCACCGCAGGGGCGAGTATAGGGTAGGTTACTAGTGAGTGGGTAAATAACTCCCACCGGCAAAGGAATCACGAAAGGCTGAGGTTCCAGCCTCGGAGCTACAGCGCTCCTTTGCTTTGTAACCAGCCCTATTCACGGCATATGGTGCAGAGCTCAAGAAATCCACATACCGGGAGCTGGTGTCCGATTTAGATGTTGGTGGAGCACCCAGCACGGAGATAGAGGGCCCGGAAAGCCCTCATTGAAGGATAGCTTAGGGTAACCTCGATCAAAGGCATGGGGAGCAACAGATCCACAGGACCAATGCGGCCCAGCATAGGTAAATTCATTCAGTACAGTCTCAGCGACCACCAGCTCGGTCGAAGTCAATTCATATTGTTTCGCTCAAAGCTGAGAGAGCTTGATAAACCAGCTAAGATGATAGTAAGTAAGTCAACCAGTACAGTACCAGCGACCACCAGTTCGGTCGAAGTCAACTCACATTATCGCTCAAAGCTGAGAGAGCATGATAAACCAGCCGAGATGATAGTCGATCCAATTTTCATATTCAGATTCACCGGAGGACCCCGGTATTGGGATCATTAGGTTCATGATGTACCAGATTAGTAGATAATTCACGAACCCAATGAAGTCCTTTAATTCCTCAAGGCTAGGAAGGTTAGTGTTCAAGCCTATTGTCGAGTGCGAGATCACGAAAACGGACCTCAAAAGCTCAGTATTGCTCAAAGCTGAGAGAGCATGATAAACCAGCCAGGCTGACAGTCAGCCCAACTTCGGATATTGCGCTACCGGAGGACCCCGGTATTGGGATCATTAGGTTCATGATGAGACGCCACCAGGCAAGTAGATAATTCACGAATCCAATGAAGTCATTTAATTCCTCGAGGCTAGGAAGGTTAGTATACAAGCCAAACTATCGAGTGCGAGATCACAAAAATGTACCTCAAAAGCTCAGCGGTCCTCAAGCTAGGGAGGGTAAACAAGCACACACCCACCGAGGGTTAACAAGAAATGCAAGTATTGCGATGACCCAGGTGGAGACAGTTAAACAATACGGAACAGAACAAGAAGGACCGGCAGGACCGGTGGAATGGCCAACTCCTGCCGAAAGTAGGTAGCTAGAGAGTTAGATTACAGTTCAGGTACAGCATATAAGCATAGTGAAGTCCTCAAGCTAGCGAGACTAAACAAGCATAACCAGAGCCGCAGTCAATTGTGGCACTCTGGAGAACATAGCCGGGTACGGAGATACGTCGGAAGCGACAGGCATTCAAGCATGTTCGTTGTGAGCATTTTGTAGAATACAGGACAGGCCAAAGAGCCGTATTTGTGATGTTCTGTAGTGATTAGCCGGGTACGGAGATACTTCCATAGGATAATGGTGCAATTTAGCAGGCCGCAAAGGTCGGTCAAATGTTTCCCCATGAATATGATTTTCAGCTGAGGATCCAGCTAAGAAGTCGATCGTGGGGGAAAGAAAGGAAGCCAACAGCAGGGCGAATGGGTAACCAGACATGCAGGTAGTCACCGTCAGTAGGTCTACATCCTCAATGCTAGGGAGGGTAAATAAGCACACCACGGCGAGATACCAGGAGTTCCAGGCAACTAGAAATTGACCAGTGGAGATGGTAGATCGGCGTGACGAAGACGACATCCACGGGGCCACAATAGGCCATCCTCAAGCTAGGGAGGGTAAACAAGCAAGGCAGGCAGGCTGCAGTTAATTTAATTTTGAAAATTTCGTTGCGATTCCGATATACTATTCGGGGCATTCGCAAGGATAGAGGTCCAACAGTGGGACGAAGGAACAACATTCCAGTTGTAGATGCTTGAGCTTGAGAAGGGCCCAGAGCCTTTGTAAAGCAAAACGCGATATTGGCAGCAGGGACAACAGTATAGGTTAGTCCGCAAAGCTAGACAGGGTAAGTAAGCGGTAGGAGCAATATCAGGCTCCAATTGAATGTGATACCAGCATAGAAATGGTAAATCGGAGCAACAAGGGTTTCCATCCAGGATCATAAGCATAGCAGGTATAGTTCCTCAAGCTAGGGAGGGTAAACAAGCACAACAGCAGTTAGATGATGGTCTTCAATGTCAAGAGAATGAGCTGGGACAGTGACCAGCAGTAGCTCGATTATTCGCACAACACAAACCGAAGCCACAGTATGTCCAAGTCGTGACAGCAAAGGACTGGGCCAGATACAGTGGAGTCGGATTCAGTTCCAGGGATAGTAGTCTACATTATTCCTCAAGACTAGCGAGGGTAAACAAGTCGGAGCGGCGGCTCAGGATTAATGACAACCACCGGAACATCTTGCACAGGAGGACAGATGTTCAAGCCACAAGCAAGTTTTGCAGGGGGACTAGATTGGGACACAGTATTAGTCGTACAGTAGCTTAAGTAGGGGCTAATTTGACACGTGAATAGAGCTCACGTCAGGCACAGTGAGGCCATAGCAAGATTTTCAAGAACCAGGTATTCGGCTCAACCCAGTGAGGTATAGCGCATGACAAGGTGGGTTTTCAAAATGCACCTTACTAACTAGTTAAAACCGACATACAAAGTCGGGGGGACTACTAGACTACTAGCATCGAGCTCACCATAAGCCAGCCATAGTTGAGGCCAACAGTACCTATGTATAAGGTTATGGGGGCATAACCCTGATCAGGGTTGTGTCCAAGGGATAGAGCGTCGACTCTAATGAATCCGTGGGGGATAACATGGTCTTTTGGGGCTCTCGGGGCATGATTGATGCGCTCAGAAAACTTTCAACCATCTAAGCATGATAATTAAGAGAATGGACAAGGCATGTAAAGCTCGGGTTTCGAATCAGGTGGCATGATCTGAGGATAGATGCGTGTTTTATATGTATAAGAGAGACGGTGAGTCTCACTTAGACCTTGTCTAATCGGTGGTTTTAAATTTCAATTTTAGCATGGCAGCATCTCCAGAGTGGCTGGATGAGATACTGGCACCACTCCATAAGGTGTCATGGACAGCACACTCATCCGCTCAGGGAGCGTTTGACCCGGACTTTAGACCACCAGTAGCAGCCAGACCAGCAAGACTGGGACCAGAGTCACGCAAAGCAAAAGGCATCGCAGCACGACGATGCATCATACCAATACAGCTCCGGCCACAGGAAGACCCCTTTCTACGGGAAGAAGTTGAAGCATATCGCGTCAAGATAGACGATACGCCGGATGGGGATCTTACGGATGCTCAAATCGAGGAACAAGACATTGATGGGCGTATTGTTAGGCATTTTGTCGGACGGGACGGGGCTTGGCCAACCAAATCTCAAGGACTTCGACCCAAGATACCAGAGGAAGTCATTATTACCCCTGAGGCAACGCAAGAAGCTGAGATCCGAGCGGCTCTATCCAGGTTAGATAAGTCCCGTAATCTCGCAATTCAGGTCTGGCGAGCAAACAAACACACCACCAAGAGGGGATATATCTCAGTGATCGGGATCACGGACGGGGCTCGGGTCGTCTTAGCAGGACATTCAGCAATGGAACCATCGGCAAGGGCACATATATTGGATTGGTTGGACAGGAACCTGGCAGTGAAGTGGATGTATGAGCTGGGAGCTCAATTCGAGATCCTCAGAAATTTCGCAGATATACGTCCTCGACACACAGTAGATGTGCGCTATCTTCTTAGCCGGTGGTGGCGAAGGCAGTACGGTGAAGACATCCCGAGGCGAGTGGATGAGGTATTACTCACATTATTTCCAGAGCTCGGGATCACAGTTGAGGACTGGCTGGAGGACAACCGTCCAGCAAAAGGGAAGGAAGGCCGAGTACGGTACACGGCAACGCAATACAGGTACATGGTCTCCAAGGTGTTGGGAGTCTACCATTTGGGTCGCTTATATGCAGAGTCCTTCTCTTACGCTCAGTCTGGATTCGACCGGTGGATATCCGTGCCCAAGACCCGGATAAAGATAATGGATACCAGGATGCCAAGGGTAGCTCCGGATTTCTCGCCAAACCAGTGCCGCCGGGAACTCAGTAAGGTCCTCTATCAATACGGGCGTCTCAATAGACAGGCCAAGCTTAGGAACAAGGAGACATTTGATGCTCGGGGAATACTAGCCATCCTAGTAGTGCTTCGCTTAGACATGGCATATCACCTAGACCTACAACCGGGCGAGTGGCTTAAAACAACCACGTTGGCATATATGTTACAGGCGCAGTTCTATTTGGAGAAAGACGTTGTCACGGAGACTCAGGTATCAGCGAGGCCTTCTAGCTTCGTCCACCAATATGCCTGTACCACTCAACAAGCAACCTGGGAGTGGTTTACCGCAGCATTCGAGGCTTTTAAGACCTTCTTGGACAAGTGGTGTATGACAACCAATAAGGGAGAGCCACGCCGACCAGCTCAGCTTATGCAGGGCAAGGGAGACCTTAAGAAGTGGATAGATTGTCATAACCTGCAGAGGCATGTAGAAGCCGTGCTGAGAATAGGAATCGTAGACCTCTTAGATGTTAAGGTGAACATCAAGATGGAACGTCCATCTAAACGGCCTAGGGTAGAGATGATACCAGAGGAAGCCGATATAGCCAACCCTCCGACATCCGAAACAGTATCAGTGGTCCATCGAGAAGAAACAGCCCACGATAACCAACCGTGGTCGGACCGGATGATGAGAAGCATCTTGCGATCGGAACTCGTTTCTGAGGATGAAGCACAACGGCAATTAAATGCACAGCAAGGGAATGCAATCACAGCACTCCTGGAGAGTACGTCGACCCGGGTGTGGAGTAGTAGGCACTCCACACTAGGAAGGGTTTACATGCTTAACAGGGAGGTGGGGTGGTTGCTGTTTCCACACAATTTCGTGCCGGGACGATTAAGGGGCGTGGGTGCGAGCAGCTCAGGATGGATATTTGCCCCTACTCAACCAGCAGCAACCGACTGGTGGCGAATATGCAGGACCTGTCGGGCTATTGGACATTCCACTGCTGAATGCTTCGCAGTGAAGACACACCAAGCGGCAGTGCCGCCTGAAAACATTGATTATAACCACCCGTTTTTACGCTTACCAGGAGAGCAGGACATAATGTTCAGAGCGGATGTTTTATGCTCGGCCATGCATCTTATCAACATTCGCTCTTATGAGCTCAAGCAATCGGAGAAAGATAGGCAGGCAGTACGGGCCACCCTGAGGGACATGATGCAGAGCCTGGCGAGCAGGAGTGTGTATGAAATCCTGGAGTTAGTGAAACAAATCCTGGAGGCTGAGGGGTGGCAGTCACCTAATCCACTACTACCGTTGACATATGATACCGTGCTGGATCGGCAATTACAAAGGATGCAGGCACGGGCTCTTTATTTGATCCAGACAATAACCGACATGAGAGTGCAGAATCGACCACCGGGGACCCAAATAGAAGATCAGGTCATCCCAATGGACATGGTCCCATTTCGCTGGAGAGCGCAGCAGGAGCGTCAGAGACAGACAGATCAGACGGCAGCGACCCGAGCTGTGACCGAATGGGATCCTGATGCGGCGTTGCAGAGGGTTCTGGACAGGGTTCATCTCCGTCGGACCTCCTTAGAATTTGGATCACTACAGGGATTTTCAGCATCTCCAAGCACTTCCAGCTCAAGCAGACAGGGAACCACAGCGACCGCAAACCGTTCTCGGCGGAAGGTAGATATATCGGCTCTGACACCCCGAAATGGATCTGAACAAAGAAGATCTGAAGCAGAGCAACATCGGGCTGATAGTGGTGATGAGGAGATCCTCATAGAAGATGAAGACCTTCTCGATTGACCGGATATAGTGTATGAGGAGGCATGAGATGTAATTATTATTACGACATGTATATTTTATTTATTTTTACCTTTTTTTATGGGTTAATGATGAAGAATAGCATAGCGACCTTAAAGAGGAATCGGAATAGATGATATAATGGAATTTTTTTTTATGTCAAGACGTGCATTATGTGTGGTATTAATAACCAGGTGTGCTGGTACTCGATCATGATTATAAGTTTGTAACATGGCGTTCTTGTTATTGATGCATACATATACCTAGAATAATGGATTTTTATTGTATAATATGACTACATGATAATGTTGATTACTGTTATATGGATAAGATAGGTGAGGTCAGTATAGGTGGATGGGAACTCGGAGCTCGATCCAAGCACATTGTTAGATAGGATACTGGGGCTCGTGAGACTCCTGGGGCTCGAGGTAGAGAGGTCTACAGGTATAAGAACGGGGACCCCCCGATCAGATCGAGTCTTTAAGGTTTCCAGGTCTATTGTTCCATAGCAAATGAGGTCCTCAGGTCCACTGCTCTACTTACCTAGTCTTTCTTAGGTGGGGTCGTGGGAGAGAGAAACGGCAAGATCTTTCACCTAAGAGTCGTTCCCGTTTCCAGTCACTAGCCTCTTCACTTATTCTCGGCGGTGCTCAGGCGGTAGAGAACCCTCTACGATGTTTCAGGCGCCTGGCACAGTTGAGAATAGTGGGGGGGACAGTGGGAGAGAGAAATCGGCTCCAGCAATAAGGAGCATAGGCGACATCTAGGTCAGGACAGGGAAGTAGGTGCAGGTAGTGGTGGTAGCAGTAGTCAAGCCATCACGTGGAGACTGGATGGAGAGAGCATGGTCTGGTAGTGGTAGTGGTAGTACTAAAGCACTAGAACCATCACGTGTGGACGGGATGGGCAGAGTATGATCTAGAAGGATCCATCCAGACCGTGGTATGGGGAACACGTGCAAGCGACATGATAACCATCCAGATACAGTAGCAGGCATGGGGCTGTAAAGTAGTGATCGTATGATGAGGGACCGACCAAGTCCATTTGAGAAGATGAGGACTGGGGGAGCAGGAGGTAGGCTCATAAAAGAGGGACAGCCAATGATTGAGGGAAAGCAGGTATATAGGAGAGCAAGAGCCAATCACCGCTCAGGTTGGAAATGCCCGTAAGTGGGGTATCGTGGGTCGGTCTTCAGGTTGAGTGGCTCACGAGACGATGAGCGAAGGAGACGATCCTCATTCCTTTGCACCCCTCTAGAAGAGAAGTAAGTCGGTGGAAGTTCGGCTTGTTCGTGAAGAAGTAGAGAAATCCTCAGAAGTAGAGTTTAAGTTAGTAGTGTAACGTATTTTAAATACGGCTGTGTAAAGCCATATTGGGGTTTTTAATGGAAAATATTTATTTGTGTTAATATTATTATTAGTGTATAATAAGTGATAATTGGTACCGGGTAAACCGGGTATTGTGAGTGTAATTGTTCCCGACATAAACTGACGTTATTGTGGGTCGGAAGACCGAGAGAAAGACGAATAAAACGGTGTAAATTGTGTGAGTTTCCCCAGACATTTCCTGTGTGTGCGAACTAACTTTAGGCATATGGCCGACAGCATATAGGGGGCTGTGTAAGACATTGTGTAATAGTGTGTGTTCATTCGGGTCCAAATTGCCCCGGTCAGGTAGAGCCATAAACATCATTGGTGTGCATAGACTTGGCTGGTCGGACAGACCAGTCTCATATTGCCCATAAGCGCATCATCTACCTCTTGACCGTAAAGGCTCGACATCTTGGAGTGGAGGTGCTGAGGACGAGGTACCAGCACTTGCATACGAGTGAGACATACTGCATCTCCTGACCACCCAAAGGAGCGTAGCTCAGACCGAGTGCTCCCCAGCTTATCAAAGGGAGAGCACCCAGGGACCAGACCCGACCGAGTGCTCCCCAGCTTATCAAAGGGAGAGCATCCTGGGACTAGACCCGAGGACCTGGACCCGAGCTCAACTCGAGCTCATACCCGGCTGTGGAGCAGCAGGTCGGTAGGTCAAGGGCTTAGGAGGTGAGGACGTGGCGAAGTCGGTCGGTCACGAGGATCAAAGACCTGGTGAGCAGACCTCGCTTGGTGGTTCGGGACGTGGAGCTCAGCTCAGCCGAGCAGACAGCGAGCAGGAGCAGTGGATCCCGAGGACCGGACCAGCAGAGCGGCCGTGAAGGAGGACGTCTGCACCTAGTGAAGGGTGGACCTGGCGATAGGGAGCTACGGAAGTGTGGGTTTAAGGTGTTTTAGGAGATTCCCCTATCACATAAGACTGCAGAGGTAAAAAGAGCGTGGTCAACAAGCCACGGGTAAAATAATTAACCATGTCTCAATAATGGTTCGTCGTCTAATGTTTTCCAGTGGATCATTAGATAATGGTTTTCTACTGTGGAGCATGTCCAAGAAAACGGCAGAGAGAGAGAAGTCAAGCGGAAAATGTCGTGTGTGAAAAAATGAGAGGGATAGAAAATGAGTGAGCGGGATTTTTTTTCTTCTTCTCTCCTCCACATTTCATCCATTTCATTTCAGTCTAATTTCATTCCAGTCCATACAAAGAATGATTTGGCAGAAAAGTGAACTGATTGCGAAGGATGAGACCTCGTGTAGTCATTCTACATTCTACACAATCTATACACATCATACCTCCATCACATCCCATACTTCAACATCATCCCTATCCCTTTTTCATCTTGTAAATTCTAAACACATTGTTATGGAGTGGAGAGAGAGAGAGAGATGCTTCTTCAAAGGACCGAAAATACGTATCGAAGGAGAATTATTACAGACAGAATGTCTGTCCGTCCATTCCTACACGACCACGTCTCCGTCTCCGTCCACGTCCACGTCCACCTTCCCTTCTATGCAGCAGGGTGGGTCTCCTTTGTTTTCTAAACAACAACAACAACACCAACAACAACTAGGCTATAAAACGAGAACAGCCTAATAGACTAGAACTTGGAAACTATATCAAAACTATACATGGTATTCTATATTTATAGTTTTATACGGATACAAAATACAAAATAGGAAGAATTAAAAAATCATCATTTTCCTTATGTCCTTCTTTTCACTAGTCGCTCCGTTGTCTTCTTCGTCCTACGTAAGTACCTAGATTGAAATTACATATCACTATATAGTCCTGTCCTGATACGACAGTAGAAGCAAAACCCAATGAAAATTCCAGTAGCAGAAGCGTACAAGTGCCAGCCCCAATGCCAGTGCCAGGAGGATTACGTCACATACACCACATCGCACTGTATAATTCTGTAATAATATAAGAATATTCATATATATAAAATGTGTGAAGAATTGGAGAACCTTTCTTTTCCAAGAAAGCTTTTGTAGCTCTCATTGGAGTTTGGACTATTTCGAGATAAAAATCATTTGAGATAATTATTATTCAGGAGTCAGTCATAAATGTGTACGCAGTAGACGTACACATCCGTCATAAATGCCTTTTGGTTTGAAATTCATATATAGGACTATCAGTAGTCTCGCCATATCTTGATCATGTTCACGTCAAGTCCAATCCATACTCAGCCTTTGGGAAACTCTGTGTCTTATCTGAATTGCTCTAATAATTTCGGGATTTTGTAAGACGTACTCACACACAATGTCAGTGAGCCAGAGTATTATGCGTGAATGCGAATGGTATATATAGGGATATACCTACCTACCGCTACCGCCCTGTCTGTCCGCACACGAGCGAGCCTACTACTACTATGCTATTTAAATGGAAAATAATTATAATTATAGGGAAAAATCTCCATTTCAATTCCAAATGAGGTAATAGAACTCAACTTTGTCTCGACCTACAGCCTCGCTTTAGTTTTTAATTTTAAACATGTAGACTACATCCATCCATCCATCCATACAAACAAGCAGAAGCTATTCACACACAAATACTCATATAAATTCTGTGTATTATCTGCATGTGTGTATAACGCTCTAGATATATTTTTTACGGGGTCTGTGCCTAAATAAAAAAAACAAGTATAGCTTATGCTATTTATGTAGACTATGAAAATGAAAAGGCAGATCAGATTCATTGGACGAGACATTGGACGAAGGAAGGAAAGAGTGAGAGGAGCGTTTTCTTTACGCATTCCATAAAGTTTTGTGGAAATCATTTGTATGCTGAATTCGTTGATTCAGCCTAATTATGCATGCTTCTTCCAAGTTGACTTGATTGCTCTGTACAACTCATGCGTATCTCTGGAGCAACTCAAGCTTACAACAAGTCTTGTGGCTCTTGAATCTCATCAACTAATTTAGTCAAATAGTTTTTACCTGTTGTCTGATGCTGCGATGCTGATACTGACGCTGACGCGGACGCGGACGATCAAGTCTCCGTGGGCCGTAGGTATATATATATCAGTAGGTACCTACTTTTACTCTAGACTCTGCGAGCCGTATTAGTATAATCGCTATCAACTCCCCATCTCACATTAACTACGTATCTTCCTCCGTATAATTGCCCTGGTTCTACTATGTCTTCCCATTCCTTCCGTACATGTCCAAGTTTTAATCCTAACTATAGTATAATGTAATGGGAGCTAAGTAGCTACATGGAGATGCACGTAAGTAAGTCAAGCATAATTAGCCTGCCCACCGTATCGGAAAGGGAAGCGAAAGCTGAGACTATGAGAAGGCAAGTCGCGTAGGGACATATACATAGAGATAGGTGCAAGACTAGGTACATATGAACCTTGATTTTGTTTTTTGAGTCTGATTTGGATCTTATCATCTTTCTAAATCCTTTTTGCTTTCACATTAAAAATCAGTAACCAACTTTTTTTTTAATTGTGTTTACATTTTTACATGATACATATATTTTGAGGATTATCCTACCAGGGTTCCCTGTATGTATGTATATAGGTAGTTTCTGTCTGAAGACGAGTGATCCACTGAAATGTATGCAGAGTGACTAACTAGTAAGATATTTTATAGTTGAATTATTTATGACAAAATGAAAGGAATGAGTAATTGAGGTAAGGCGATACGGTTGACTACAACTATGGCGGATGTCTTAATTTTACATCAGCTCCCAAGTGAACAGAGCATTAAGCATTAAGGGAGCTCTATCAGCACTCATCCTAAGCCCTGATCCATCGTCAATTACGCTAATAGCTATTAAATCCATGTACCCACAGGTATTACTACGGGTCTGTCTGCACGCACGTCCATGTATCCATATATATACACACATCACATCCACATCATGTTCCTTATACTGTACAACCTACATACTTATTTAGTACACTTCCTCATAAATCCTAACTGTAAGGCAATATATATAGTGCAATATTAGTTGTTAGTGAGACTATTCCTAATGCTACTGCATTATCTCTCAACTTGGCACAATACAACACTTTCGTTCCATGCTCCATCCCCCCATCCCAATACATGGAGGTACATGGGACGAGGACGAGAACGACGACGAGTGTGATCAGCTTTTGAATCTGTTTATGCCTCGTAATGAATTGATCTCTACAGATACTGTGAAGCTCCTCTCTCCTTGTCTCAGTCGTGATTTTCTTTGAGACTACACGTGCACGTCGTGTGAAACCGAAACTTTTTATAGAAGGCAAATCGTTTCGTGAGAGAGTACGTATACACTCTCCAGCCAGGGCCAGGGCCAGGGTTGTTCCATGGAAGGAGAAAGATGTGAGAGCCAGAACCAGAACCAGTACCAGTACCAGAACCAGAACCAGAACAGACCAGCCACGCCAGATCGTGGATTGGAACTGGAAATTAAAGAATGGATGGGATGATGCACACCTTCGTCTTATAATGCTCCTCTTATTGTTTTGCCTCATCTTCATCTTCATCAGCCAGCGCTCTCCGATCATCCTTTAAATAGTTTAACGCCAGACGTGAGCTTTGAAGTTGTAGACAGACACAGAGATCATGGCTAAATGCAACATTCACCAAGACAAGAAAAAAAACTTATACTATATGTACACTGTATATATATAGTATATGTATAAATCCGAACGAAATCAATGTCAGCAGTAGGTGCTATAGCGCCATGAGGTTGACAAAGCTCTAAGCCTTCTCTGTGCAGAGACCAAGTCCAGCCCAGCGACGACAAGATCTGCTGTTTGTCTGCTTTCTCTCTAAATCTATGAATGTGTCTGTGGAGCATATTTACAATATCTCCCACGAAATCACATACTGATAGTGTAGATAACTATAAATATAAAAAATATAAAAATGCATTGCATTACTACGTAGTACAGTACAATACAAATTCAAGCAATATGTACCTAGGTACATAATATATAGGTACCTCCATTTCATTTTTGTATGTCGTATCGTGGGCTGAGCGTTAATTCAGAACAGCTGGAAGTTATGCTTAACATTCGTTAATAACCCAAAAGCCATGGAGTCAATGACAAATGGACAGGAAATAAATTTGCCATGCATGGAACTTATTGAATGTTTAGCATCTCTTTTTTCTTGTGTGTGTGTCTCGCTCTCTCTCACAGTCACTCTTCCGCTTTTGTCATTCAAGTCTTTGCGTGGCTCCGGTTAATAGTAATATCTTCACTCCAATTTCAATCACTATATTTCAGTCTGAGTCTCGACTCGAGCCCCTCTCCACACACACACACACTTAGTACATACAGACCCAATTTCCGAGTCTCCTTCCCATGCGTCAAAATGTCCATGTCAAACCTAATAAATACTTTTTACGTTCACCGTTTACATAAAAATCAGTAGTAATTTTAGTTGAAAGGAGGAGCTCTCCGTTCCGTATGCAATGGAGACAGGGAGATGAGTATGAAGATGTGTCCCGACTCCATTACGATATATTGTTATCTACGGGTGTAGTTGTGGTGTATAAGCTTAAGTAGGTGCTTCTATAGTAGGATATTCTGGTGAAGGAGGAAGAAGAAGGAGCAGTAAGGGTTACCCACTAAAATATTTTGAAGAGTGGAAAAAGACCAATTAGTTGAGGTTGAGGTCTTGGAATGAATTCCATGTGTGAGTGTAAGTTGAAGAGCAAATAGTCCGTAGAATGAGAAGTCGTCCCGCTAATTTACTCCAAGACTCATCTCATTCCTTCCTTTCCAATTTCAATTCCACCGCCATATACGTCTTATAAGGAGCCCAGAACCACGTCTCCCGTCCCACGCCCCATTATCCATCTAAATACATAAACATGTATGTCCTCTGTGCCCAGCTCTCTACTTAGGTGCCTACATACAGATATAGCACAGACTTGTGCATCGTCAACGACAACGACGGCTACTTTACTCCACACAATCTTCTCTCAAATGTCGTTTTGTCGTTTTCTCATATGATATTTGTCTCCACTTCATCTTATTACATTGTTCACATTCTTCATCCTTCCCTATTCTTGTCTTCGACTTCCTCCCCTGTCATCAGCCAACTCATCATTCCTCAAGAAAGAAACCTAATTTTTTTCTCTCCATACTCCATCATTGTACATCCTATACACTTCTCCTGTATTGGTAGGTATAGGTATAGGTATAGGCATTCACATTACTGAGCGTCTCCTGTCATCTCTATAGTTTCTACCTTATAGAGATATTTTTGCAGTTTGCAGTGGAACGGATGAGTATTATATGGAACAGGACTTGATCCTCATCCCGTTCCCATTACCATTGCCATCGCCATCGCCATCACGTCACACGCCAGTATTATACGAGAATACATGAGACAATATCAGACTGCTGCTTTCCCTGTATGTATCTCCTTGCAAGTGAGGATTGGTCTGGTCTGGTGATGGTGCTGGTGATGATCTCCTTCTCTGTCTCTGCAAAGGGGAAGAAAGGTATTGAAAATTTTAGAATTTAAGAGGCAGACGTCGCGACTGCACGTAACGTAGTATGGGCGAGTGAAGATGCTACTTGCATGAGAAGGGGGTATCTGATTTCGAGGAGAGTAGGAAGCTCCTGCCTGCCATGGATATGAGACGTGAATATTTGTTTGAATTAGCATCACCATCAATTTCAACTTTAACTTGCACATACATAGCCATGGGAGAGGTAAGTACGCATCCTGTGCATATAATTACACATTGATTTGATTCTTCTGAATTGCACTCATTGGGAATGCAGAGAGGATGGGAGGGAGAATAGTGCAGAGGTCGTCATCGTCTTTGTCGTGGAGATCATCTTTAAACTTTAAACTATATACTACTTCGCTCCTCCAATCCTTAAGAATTTTGGCTATCGGCCGATCACATGATATAGATACTTACTACCATGTATAAGCTCACCTATATACGCTCTAAAAAGTTTTTGACATGGCTGTAATATGCCCAATCTTACGGATGCTACTACTGACTACTGAGGATGTCTTTGTGGAGGATTGTTGTGTTTGTCTCTTCAATTTCAATGTGGTTGTTATTGTTGTTTGTTGTGGCTGCTGCAGTTTTGTTGTTGTTGTTGTTGCTGCTGTTGTTGTATTTGGACTCTCGGGGTTTGAATTGATTTGAAGTCACCTGAGATTGAGAAGAGGAGAATGGGATGATGATGAGCTGAAGGGGTCTGAGAAGAATAGGAAATGCCAGTCAAATCCAGTGAGAAAGAAAGAATAAGCTGAGTGCTTACAGAAGTTGAATGTAATCTTCTCTTCGTCACATGCATATTGGGTGCAGTGCAATTCAAATGATCTGGGAGAGTACTACTACTACTACTACTACTACAAACAGAAATTTTAGAAAGATATAATAATTATTATGTGGGGAGAGAGATGCCCCTCCAAACGGGATAAAGGAGAAATAAATTCAAGAATGAAGATGAGACGTGATATTATGATAGCCTATAGGAGACGAGTAGTTTGAAGTTTTCAAAAACTGTTTTCATCTTCGCACACAGTCCACAGTCCACAGTGTATCACCCACTCGTAGTCTCTGTGTACATTACACACGTATATATATATATATATATATATATAGCTATTGATTTCACATTCCGATTCCATCCCATGACATGACATGGCCTATGAAGTAGTTAGGCTCTAGAATCGTAGTCTTTCTTATGCCTATATGATACAGGAGATCCACGTGAATATGTGGACTGTGTGAAAAGGGAAGAGTTAAGACTAAACTGTGAAGGACCCAAAAAGAGATGAGGATTTGAAGGCATAATAAGAAAAAAATAAGTGTACAGATGTAGCATAATATAATATGTAAATGCAGTAAGGGAAAATAAGGGAAGGAGGCTGCTCTGGTAGGGAATGGAAGTCAAGGCAAGGCAGGGCTGGGCGGATTGGTCTCAATAATAATTTCTAATTCTCTCAAGAGTCAAGTGGCAGTGGTATATCGGAGATCGTGATCTGTTCCTATGTGATAGTAATAATTACGGGTTGTCAAATTCAGTAGCTTCGTACTACTAAGGCCGACGCCTACTCACGAACATGCACGCCTACAGCTCCTTGGCATCCCATTCAGGCCCACCTTACCGAATTTGCATCCAAATTAACACCAAATACCTTTTCCGATCTGGAAAAAAAAATTATACATATCTATATACTTACCAACCATGCTGCTGCTTCCCATTTTCAATCCCCATCCCAAGCCACTTGCAGCTACTTTCTCAGGCTTACACTTTTCTGTGTTTTGTTCAGCCTATACGGACTCTCCTCCAAAAACAAGAATAGAAGAGACAAGAACATGAGGAGGGGAAGAGGTTTTGGTAGAGAGAGAGCAATACTTGTCTTTACATGAAATACTCAATTTATTCATTCCCACCGAACTCCGACCTCACAGTTTTTTTTTCGAGTCCTCCCTCTCTTTCTCTCTCTCTCTATTTCTAAATCCAGAAAATAATTCCTTCCTCCTACTGATTATGAATTGCGCTTACCTACCCAATAAGGCTCTACCTATAAGTACTATATAGGCATAGGGCTACAGATGTATCTATAGATAAGCTCAATAACAACTTTAAAAGAGATAATTGTGAGAAATCGCATTCGATTTGAAATTAGAATTTCTCCAGTTTTACTTGAAATCCATCCCATTTCATCCTTTATAGAAGTCTATGATGATCCAAAGGTTAATTTCTTTCCCACACAAATGTCTCTCTGTAAATACATACATACATTCTTCCCCTTGTACTCTGTACTTTCACTACTGACTGCCCACTTTATGTTTCTTTTAACTACTGAGACTACTGAAACTTACAGAAATACATAATTACATCATAGGGTATAATTAGGGATATCTTGCTCCATTGCCATGCTCCAATTGGTAAAGTTAGAAATCAAAAAATATAACAAAGCATTTTAATTTTGTAGGAATACCAAAGCCATAAGCCTAATCTAAAGAGTCGTGATTGGTTGAAGCTATTATGAAGTATAGCTACCAAGTACATAGCAGCTTTGTAGTAGGTTAAAAGAAACTAAAATTATTATCATATTAAAAACCATACATATTTTTGAAAAATATTAGACCATTCAATAACAATAATTACAGGTGTTTATTTGAGTGTCAGAATTGAGAGGATTAATGTCGGAACAACTATATCTGACCCTTCTTCTGTCGTTCATGCATCTGTTTTGTGTCAGAGTGGTTTTCTTGACCCTCCGCTCTGTCATGCTCACATATATTTGTATATGATCGCGTGCAATTGTTTTAATTGTATTGATCAGGACACCGACACTCCACACACACAATTCCCATGTTGCTTTAAATTGCTTTATTAGGGTCAAAATTGAGCCCAAAAATGTGGTCCAAATTGTGACTCGTCTAAATATTACATTGCTATATGCGCGGTTATACTTTGTCTTCCTTCTATCAGTACATATGGCGTGTATTGTTATCGTATTTTCCAAATGTGGTTGTAAGTATAGAGGGAAGAAGATATAGCTGAAAAGGTAAAATTGTAAAAATGTATTTTTTCTCACACTCACCCTTTCCACTGAATTGGATTTTGAATTTGAATTAAAAACTAAGTTTATGTTTTGTAACCTCAACATGTGTATAGGTATATCTTTCTGTACCTATACCTATAGATGCATAATATAGAACTCAAGTATCATTGCGCTGGTTCTGGTTCTGGTTCTGGCTGCCATTGAAGTGCGGTTCAACCCGTTCAAAATGTACTCACGACCAGACCATAGGACCTCCACAGTGTACTTACAGGATGGACAGTGTCAGAGTACGATGAACAGGAATACTGAACAAGCTACTGCAAATGGAAACTCATCCATGAACAGAGCAGATCGCACATAATACTGCAGAAAATACAAGTGTCTATGATATGTATATACTGTCTACCATAATAGTTATAAGGATACCATATGAATGTAATAACTAGCTCAGCCAGTTCAGATTATCTGTATTTACTCATATAATTATATTATGCGTCTACATATGAGTGTGATAATCGTCAAGATTAAGTAAAACATCCTTGTCTCATGCATGGCTTCTTTGTCTATCTATATGACTATATGCGTGTTATATTTAAGTACCTGTATGTATATGAATTGATACGATGTAAAATATTCATATGGATATGATATGAGATGGCAATGACGATGGATCGGTGTCTGTATGTATGCATCTGTAGCATGACTGGATATGTGGTGGTGGTGGCGGCGTCGTCTTAAAGAAAGAAACGAAATGAAATGGTAGGAAAGTGGCAGTGTTATAATGGTTAATAGCCGGAAAACTTGTATCGGCTGCAGTATTTCGTCCTCAAGGCTCACATTAATGTCAATTCATATCGAAATATCGAAAGGTGCGACTTGGAAAACTCTTTGAGATTTGCGCTCACACGCAGTACCATTACATTCACCCTTTTTCATAGTTGAGACTTCTCATAAGTCTCCTCAACTAAATCCGCACACACATGAGAGATTGCGTAGCGCCTGTCCTGCCCTACCATACCCATATACCCATACCCATACGGATACCATACCACTAATCATCCCTAGATATGTATGTAGGTACATGCACCCAAGTATGCAGAAACTACAAAACAATACACTGCATTCATATATAATGGAATTATTGCATTTATTCGTTTGATTTTGGATTTGAGTCTTGAATATATAAAAGCATTTAAGAATGTACCTACCTTTATAATAATGAAGTCAAATGTATAATATACGAGACTCACTCACACATACGCATGCAAAAAAAATTGAGACAATTGATAAGTAGATCACTTGAACTACTGTGAAGTTTTGCATCCGTAAATTGCATTGGATTGTTGATACTGTTGTATATGTGTGTGTAATTTTCCTTGTGGTAGCTACTGAATTTTTTATGGGAGTAATATTTTATCATTACACTCACTACTCCTACATAGGTGCTCCTCCAACATCCACTATACTACTACTACTACTACTGCATAATATATTTTATTCAACTCCAAAGGTTCAATTTGAAATATGGAGCGTATAATAATAATATCAGTAATGTGTGTGAGGAGTGTTAGTAGTAGTATAGAATTTTTGCATATGAGCCAAATGAAATCTTTTTAGGTCACTCCAACTCCAACTCCAACGACAAAACTCTCCCATGTAAAACAATGATATAAAAGATAAATTAAAATGGCTCTATAATGATAATTATTGCAAGAATTATATATTTTCTGCTCATAGCAGTATAAAAACTCCATTTTCCGAGTACGTATTTGCATGTGCAGGCATATGAAGGCGTCTATTCATGGGAATACCTGGAACCTACCTTACATAAATTGCTACATTTATCTTCAGTGAGGCTGACACTCATCTGAGGAGAGATGAGAGAGGTGAAGGTGGACGTTTCATTTCCATTGTGCTCCAGAGTGAAAATGTGATAATACCTTTCTTCAGCCCATGATGGACCACTAAACTTTGAGACACCTCATTTTTCAAAAAAAAAAACAAAAAAAATATTACTCACAAGTAACATTTTTTCAATACTCTCGGAAAACATCTGCTGGACTATGTGTGTGGACCTTAGCTCTGGAAATGGAAACTGGAACTATAGGAGAACTGCTGGTGTTGTTGATGTTGGTCCTGGTCCTGGAAATATAATATATTACTATATAGGAATACCTTAAGACTAAAACTAGAAAAAAAGGAGAGAAGGACCAAGACCAAAGGAAACTAAAACGAAATGAAACCAATTTAGAATCGGACAGGACGAGTTTATGAAGAGAGTGCTTGAGAAAAAGCGAGTGAAGGGATTTGAGCTCTCTTTACTATAAGCACGAGTTAAAAATAAAAATCCTCAAATCCTTATTTTTACAATGAGGATGAGGAACAATTAAGTGAGAGAGAGAGAGAGAAACATTAGAAAAATACAATAAGCCATGAGTCATGTTTCATCTTTCATGTGTGTATGTTGGTTGTGTCAGTATATGGGAAGAACAAGAGTGGCTTCGGACCTTACGTTCTACATATGAGGACGGATGCGGAGTGAACCGGAGTATTTCATCTTGAGTAAACTGTCTCTGTAGAATCCTAATCTTTCTTCATCTGTGGGCTGTGTGGGTTCAATGAAGCTCACTTATATCGATATTTTACAATTATTACAATTTCTCTATTTTACACGAAACCAAACCAAAAAGGTGGTTGGTTCCATTAGTATATGTATCTCGTCCAATGCTTCCTTGGTTTTGTGGGGCTTTGGTCTATGGTAGGCAAATGAACTTTGTTTTTGGTTGTTAATGTTCGGTTTCGGTTTTGGTTTCAGCTTCAGTTTCCATGTTCGGTAGACCTAGTGGGGCTCATGGTTTCCTCCGATTATGTAAGTATATAGATCCACACAGATGCTGCGAGGTTGTACTCATTTTCGTTCTTGTTGTTGAGTATATTGAGAAAGATTGTTGGACGGATGGTTTAACCCTCGTAAACGATTATTTTGTGAAATATATGAACCGAATGCCGGTGTGTCTAGATAGAACTACATTACCCAGATAGACAGAGCGCAGTTAATGAAATTCATATCCCTCTGCTCATATATTTATTTCCAGATCCATATTTCTGTTTCCATGGGATGATGACTTGAACAGGAGGGAGACAGGGAGAGAGAGAGAGGAAGAAGCAAAGTACTATAGAGCCTCTACACACAAGTTTACTTTAGGTCCGTACATATGTAGATAGTCCAGCCTCAACTCAACTCCCCATCATTCCAATGGGCCCTGGATCCAATGGAGATGCATGGAAGGAAGGAAAGGCTTTTGTCCTTTCCTCACATGTCCCAGCATAACATACCTACGGACACAAACGTAGAGAGATGGGATGAGAGCAAAGGAGTGGATTCCTACTTTTACTTGCAATGTGATAAATGGTAGGAGTTTGGGGAAAAAATTGTATTAGGAAACCCTGCCCATTTAATTACAGGGTTTTTTGATGATGGGCACAAAGTTGAGGAGAGTACGAAAAAAGAGCTCATACATACTGCGAGTATGTACTGCCGGGGTGGGTGCTTTTGGGCTCCTTCGTATCGTAGGCCATAATATAATGTGAATAGCTGCGGACGTTGATTTAGTTTACGTTTTTGGTCTTGGTCTTTCTGGATTTGGATTTGGTTTTGGTGTTGTTTTGTGTGACTGTAGATAGATGAGGTAGATAGCTATAGCTAGTTGGGTTTGGTCATTGGTCTGGTCTGAGAAGTGAGAAGGTGAAGAGGTATGAACTGAATCGAATGCTAAAGGTGAGTGTATAGGTAGTTAAAAAAATGTTACATAAATAGGTAGAGAAAGCCATTCTTGGGGCTGTCGTCCGATATTTTTTTTATAAATGACAGCACACACTCATGAAATGGTGTAGGTACTATATAGCATAGCACAGTATAGTATATATGTACCACCATGTGTGCCCCCATCTACATTCTCACCGGCAACGGCAATGGCAACGGCTACAATTTGTTTCGACAGTCTCGAAATTAAAAACTCTTTTCCCTTACTTTCAATTTCCTGTAGCTTCATACATGGACACCCACGCCTCCTATTCCCATTCATTTAGATGATGCTCTCATCCTTGGATCGTATTCTATAGTCTATAAGTATACTCTCTCTCTCTTTCCATAGGACTTGGGATTCATCAACAATCAAAAACCCAGCAACCAACTATCATCCACGTCAACAAACAGTCAACAAACAGTCAACAAGACATTCACACAGAACTACACCAACCACTTGGACTTGGACATCAACTTCAACCGTCACCATGGACATCCATCCATCCAAAAAAATTCCCCAAAATCAGACTTTTCTATCCGCCTCGCAATCTCGGCATCAATTACAATGTACGCCGTATACGTACTATAGTCTGTTGCTTAGTGAGCACCTGTACCCATACGACAGGAAAACACAAGTCAAATTCTATCCCAGTAATGCAATGTTTGTACACCTCTGTATATTAATCTACCAAAAACAGCACTATAACTTAATATTAACTAAAACATTATTTAAATTTAAATAAATCAACAAAATGTATGCGCCCCGAGTTCAGTCAGGTCACATGTAGTGTAATTGTTTATGTAGTCTCTATATATCCACTATGGGGTACAATATAGTAGTGTATTAACATTCTTACTTCATATATTTCGTTTTTATTCAAATTAGATGAAATTTGAATCAAATAGACAAGGTAGGTCCATGTCGTTCTTCTTAGAAAATTGTTTCCTTGCGTTATATAGAAACTCTCATGTATACATTATGCCTACTACTACTTACGTTCCTACATTTTTTTGAAAATATACATGATTTCGCCCGTCAATCACTTTTGTGTATCTATCTCTATATCGGTCGGTGTACTACTATCTCCTTTCTGTGGGCTATATTATTATGTAGCCATAAAAGTATAAACTATGAGCATAGCATATAGGACTAAAAGCTATTTCAGATTTCTAATTCAAATTCTGAATTTGAGCTGAGTCAGTATGAGTTGCAAAAATTTTGAAGTCATCCAACGTCCAACAATTGTTTTTTCATGCTACGTACCTACTTAACGTACAGAGCTACACATTCCCCCACCCAGTAATCAAAATGAAAATCAAGATTTGAAACTTTGAAAGACAAAAATGTGTGTAAACGTTGCTCAAAAAGCAACAATTACTCTGTACTAACTTCCTTTAAAGAAGACTCTGTATTAATTATTACGAATAATTTTACAAGATTATGAAAGCACGATATAATGTAGCCGCACAATGTATTAAATATAAAGGTCGAGCAAAATAATAATAATGTCTTGAGATTTTGAGAGTCTTTACATATATACACTGCTACGCGGTTGAGATAAAGATTACCATGATGACGATGACAAGATATGATCTCATGGATACACACCAAAAAGTAAAGGTAAAATAATTGAAAGACTACATACAAGAGGGACATCATGATTGGATATGGATGGGCAATGTAACGTAAGTGGAATCTGTATTTGCAGTGTAATGAACGTAACGAAGAAGAAGAAGAAGAACCTGCAATCAAAATTAACTAGGACTTGAGCTTTTGCTCTGACTTTTTAAGCCCTAAACATTTAATTCAGCAATTAGTCCTTCCATATATGCATGTACAGTAATGAATAATAGTCATATTAAAGTAATCCGAGCAATTCCTTGTAGTGTCTTATTTCTCTTTGATTCCCCCCTCAATTTCTTTTCGTCCAAAATTATTTTGGCAATTAAATTCCTAATAGATACTTTTCTTCTGTATGCATGTGTTGTTCTCGTTGTTGAATTGATAGAGGGCGGATTTTATTTTTTTATGCGAGCAATCTCTGTAGAATGTGTCTGATAATATTATATTGCCTATATAGGTGGGTACACATGCGGGACATGGAATATTTACCAAAGAAACCATATGAGACGAGACACGCATGTATAGATGTGTATAGCCTCATGTCAAGTCAAAATGAATCGTAATTATACTGTACATGTGTGTGATCCTTACTGCCATGGAATATGCAATCAAAAAATTTTTGTACGTACCTACTACAGATGTACCGCGCGGGACGACAAGGGAAGGTAGGTACATACTATTTACGCTGTAACTCAATTTCATTGCCAAGTGAGGCAGGACAAAACGCGAGACAAGATAAGACAAGACAGCCAAGCACACATACATAATTACAGTATTTTCACAATTTTCTTAAACATTTAGTTTCAAGTCAAGTCATGCCCATGTAAGTGCATCTTCAACAACGGTCAACAACATATGCATTTAAATAGAGAGGCGGTCCGAATTACTTGATCCTAAGCTCTCCCATGTTCATCAAAAATAATTGTGTTGTTGTACAGTCCACCATTTTTTTATATAAATTGAAAAAATTGGCAGTTTTACGCTCATTTTATAGTATGTCCATACCCTATGCATGTAGCTGCGTAGTATTATTATTATTTCCATATAGACACTTCATGTCCAACAATTCCAAATGTGCTACACTGAACACTGGTTGTAATAATTCCCTATGTACCTGTACGTGTAATGTATGGACATGGACGAAACTAAGAATGGGTAAGGTACGTAGGTACATTGCATTCATATACTGTCGAATGTACTACGCATGGATTTACATTTATAAAAAAATCATATCATTCTCCTTCGTAATCTTAAGAGTATCAATTTTTTTCACAATATTTTAGTATTGAGTTCTAATCTTAAATATACTTTTATTCCCTTTTAATTACGCCACAAAGCACAAGCGAATGTTCATATGCTCAGTTGACTATGTCATAGAGTAACAATAACAGTTTTTAGATCCGATTTCCCCTCTTGTATTCCTCCATTCTTCCTTTCTTGATTTTGATTCTCAATTCTGAGTCTACCCCATATTTTAATGTGGTTGCGTCGTTGCGTGGAGTCTAGTAGACAGTAAGCTATGCACTAAAGGCTAAAAGGGAAGGGTACACAAAATTTTGAGCCTCGATAGTAGTAGTATTTATACATTTATATGTGTACGCAAAAGTACAAGCAGGACACGTACATACACGATCGAAAAGGATGAGGATCTGAGGATCGTCGATAGAATGACAAAAAGGAAGAAGGCTCATTTTAATTCTTTTTGAATTAAATTGATGAGCTGCAAGATATGAGATGAGAGATAGAGAGAGAGAGAGAGAGAGAGAGAAAGAGAGAGGATTGTCACTTTTGGTACACGTTCAATCAAAAGAATTCTGGTCCCCTAGTCATATTGCCCTGTAAGCTGATTATTTTGTCTACATATAAGCATCCAACACATGTGGATTGCCAACGACAGTCCTGAGTAGTACTCATGTGTCTATACATATAGTATTCATAATACAGAAACACCTACCTATGTGATGTACATAAGCGTTTTATATCAGCACATAACCAAGCTTGAACTAAAAATATTAAATATAGAATGATGTTGTTCAACAGATATTATTATCCGCGCTAGCGTTACTTATACATCTACGGATAATAGATACATGTGGGTAGGTACATCTCTACTTTGGCAATATATAGTTCGCAGTTCATTCAGTGTTCTCTTAATTCCTCCATGTCGTCTACAGTCAACAGTCTACTGCATATATTTACTACTCATACATAATGCGTGCGTATTTGCAATACTACAGTTCTACAGTTTGGGAGAGAGAGAAAGGGAGAGATGAACTTATTTATGAGGTAGGTATACGTAGCTTATACCTACCAATTCATTATTGATGAATGGCCACTGAAATATTTATTTTCTTTCTCACCACTTCTCCTCATGATTATCAGTGTCACTCACATAGAGATTTGTGTGAAATCAGGGAAATGTGGTAAAAATTATAAACAAAGATTACAAGTCTTCTTAATTGACTATGGGTGCATAATAAAAACTCCATTCCGCGTCCTCATCCTTACTCATAATTTATGGGATTGCTTCGATGAATACCCAGGGTGGACTATGTATGTTGTTGGGAAGCTCAAGAATTATTGGCAAAGGAATATATCAGGTTAGGTACATAAGAACCGCGTTAACGGCATAGACACATACTGTGACAAGATGCGCGATTTAGCATAAAGTGACTTCTGGATCAACTAGCACATAAGTAGGTAGTAGGTATATACGCAAGCGTATCAGGAATTTTGCATGTTAAATCCCATAAGGAAATAGCTATGTACATGAATATGTACTTTATGTTGAAATGATGCAGGAGTGGATTAGTAAATGACGTCGTGTAAATTGTGACGTGTGGGGGGTGAAAAAGTATGCAAAGGGTGGGTATGGTAAAAATTTTAAAAAAATTACAGAAAACAAAAAGCCAAAAAACATCAAAAAGAGTTACAATAAGAACATATAAAATTTACATACACATAATGCTAACCATGGTGGCAGAGTAGGTAGAGTAACATATCATATAATGTAGTCTTAGATTCAAGTATGGGTTAGGGTGACTAATATTTGTTGATTTCAGATGATGCTGGTCAAATCGAGAATTAGGAAAACACCAACAAATTTCCAGCAAAACAAGGTAAGCGTTTTTTTTTTGAAATGCTAATTCAGTTTTAAACTAATGTCCAAAGTGTTCGGACGTGTTTTTACGAAGCTCAAATTTAAAGTAGAAATAAACTTTTGAAATATAAACTTTAAGAAGGTTAAAAACCATGGAGAGTTACCCATCATTTGTTGTTGAACGAAAATACGAGGACGAGCGATATGCTCTTACATCTCGTTTGGCTGAGTTAGTATATCAAATTGAGCATGCAGCTATATTTGCAGAACTAATACATCCACAATGTGGAATCAATTGTCAGGAACATGATAATTGCGTCAATTCTGAAATCCTTAGAATGGTTAAAGAACTTCAGTGGGTTAGAGAAGAATTGCTGTCATTGGAAAGAATTATGGCGCAGCAAGGAATTGATTTTAAAATTCAAAATGACAGTTGGCGATGTGCAAGCAGAATAGTGTTACAATATATATCACAGCAAGATTCAGATGGAACGATATCACAAAGATTTAAAAAAGTAAGCAAGACTTCATACAAAAAAACGTATGAAAAATATCCAGTTCAACGTGCTATTAAAACCCTTGGTGGTCCATACTTATCCAAATACCTAATCAGTTCTGAAAAACGAAAGCAATCTTTTATTCTTAAAAAGTGGGATGAAAACAAATTTCCTAAAATTGAGACAATGTGTGACGCAGGCTTTATGTGTACAAACGCTACGACTGCTATTTGCTGCTACTGTGGATTCGGGTTTAAAGACTGGCAAAAGGATGACAATCCAAAACAAATCCACAAAAAAAGTTTTAACAACTGTCTTCTTAGTCGCATTTCGGAACAAAAAATTGGGTCTTATGATATTCTACCAGAAATATCAGAAATGACTGAAACTCAAAAGGATCAAGAATTGCAAAACTCTAGAGCTACTCTCGTTTGCCCAATGTGTCTTGACAAACCTAACGTTATGCTCTCGTTAGAATGTGCTCATTTAGTAGGTTGCACAACATGCATACAAAAATGTCAAGAGTGTTGCAAGTGTAAAACCAAAATTTTAAATCTTGTTCGCATTTATCACTGACATAAGTCTCATATAAGAATATCAAATTTTTAAAACCTATCAGTCTTCTACTGAACTTTCATGATGTCGGGGTTTACAATTACTCTCCTAAGTGATTCATCCTACAATTACTATCCAGAAAATACAATTACTAATTTTAGAAATAAATTAGCCTCTCCAATTGATTTAACGTTACGAGAATTTGAAGTGGCTCTCACAACATGTACATATACGTCAACAGATATATTTTTAAAAGAAAATGAATCTATTGGTATATTAAGAACGGCTGATTTAATAAAGTATAACACTTCTCCAACTAGATATACTGTTTGGACAAAAGTAAAAAACCATTACAATCCTAATTTACATGAAGCTCATTTAAAAGCACCTTACAATTTTTCAAGTGTCACTGATCTGTGCAATTATATAACATCCAAAACCAATTATGTTTACGAATTAAACAATAACGATTATGTTGAAGTTACTGAAAACAAAGACTTCAACGTTTCATTACTTACACTCAAGCTTTCATCAAAAATTAATAAAATTTTAGGATTTCAAACTGGTGAAATTCAAGTAAAAGAAAATTGTGTACGAGGAAAAGATAAAGTGTACAAGTCATTCGAGAATAACTTACTGTTTCTTTATTGTGACATTGTTGAAGACCAATACGTTGCTGACATATTTGCACCACTAGTACGAAGCATGCCTCAAGTTTATAATAATGGTAAACCATTTGAACATGAATTTTACAATCCAACATACCTTCCTGTGAAAATACAAATCTTAGAATCTATACACACATATATAATGAACGAATCAGGTAATCCTCCACCATTCGAATTCGGGAATTTCAAGTGTACACTACACTTTCGTCCACGCTCCTATTAACAACAACAATGTCTTTCACAGATAAAGAAAGAAATTTTTATCGCATTCATTATCCACAAAATGGTAATGGAATGCAGTTTGGTGGAAATTTATTATTTTACAGAGCTTCTAATGTAAGACAAAAAGGTAGTGGTTTAGGAGGTTTTTTTGGAACAATATTTAAAAAACTAATACCATTTGCTACAAAATATATTTTACCACACGCTATGAGTGCAGTTAAAAATGTTGCTAGTGATGTAATTGAGGGGAAAACATCTGTGAGAAATTCTATTAGAGACAGAGGAATCACAGCATTAAAGGCTGCTGGAAATGAAATTTTAGCTCAGTCGGGTTCTGGCGTTGGTCGGAAACGTAAGGCAGCTTCTATTCAAGAATATCCGTATAAAAAAATCAAACGTTGCAATAAAATTGGTAAAGGAAAAAAGAAACAAAACAAAAAGTCTAAACAAGGAAAAGGAATTTTAAAGCTACCAAAATTAAATAAAAAAAAGAAAACAAATAAAAAATCAAAATCTAAAGCACGAAAAGGATACAGTATTTTTGAATAATTCAAATGGCTCAACATCATTATCTCAGAAGTGAATTAGATATATTTAAAAAAGATGGATATGATATGTCAATACTAACATCGCAAAATTGTGACGTTTATCCAACTTCACCATTATCTGAATCATCTGTTCCTATAATATTTATTTTAAATTCAACAGACGGACATTATATTCAACCTGACAAAACAAGATTATACGGAAGATTTAAAATAACAAAACTCAACGGTGAGAATTTAGATGCTGAAAGCTTTGTCGCACCAGTTAACAATGTATTACATTCATTGTTTTCACAGTGTGCAGTTTACCTAAATGAAACACTTATAACTCCGTCAAATACATACTATGCGTACCGCAGCATGATTGAACGATTACTACTGTTTTCAAAAGAATACAATAAAACTCAATCAGAGTCTGCTGGATATTTCAAAAATGATGCTCCTGCCTCAGCTGATTCTACAAAAAGTAACTCGTTTAAAATTAGAAGTGAAATTTGTAAAGACAGCAATGTGTTTGAATTTATTGGTCGTCCCCACGCTGATTTGTTTGCTCAACCAGATTTTTTACCACCTGGAATTGATTTAAAAGTTGTATTTCATCGTTCATCAGACGATTTTGCTATGTTTGCACCTCCTGCCAAGGAAAGTAAAGTTCAAGAACATTTTAAAATTCACTTCTTAGAAGCCAAACTTCAAATTGTACGACACAAAGTACTTCCAGCTGCAGCAATTAATCACATTCGTCAGTGGGAAAACAATGAGATAGCTAGTTTAAATTTAACGAGAGTAGATATAAAAAGCTTTTCATTGCCGATCGGATCTTTGTCAAGAATAGAAGAAGGTGTGTTTAAAGGAGGGCAACTACCCGAAAAACTTGTAATTGCTATTGTTCCTAGTACAAATATTAATGGATCTATAACATCAAACCCTTTTATTTTTGGTGATTTTGGTCTATCTTACATTAACGTTTCAATCAACGGTGATACGTGTGAATCATATCCCTTAGAAGTTGACTTCAGAGTAGGCTCAAGACGTGTGAAAGAAGCTCTAAGCAATTTATTTCGATCAATTGGAATTGAAAATCAAGATGCAAGTATCGACTATAACGTCACTGATTTTGTGAGTAACAAAACTCTATTTGTTTATGAAATCTCTACTGTGACAGATGTACGATGTCCACCAAGATTTGGAAATATAAAAATTGAGTTACGTTTTCGTGAAGCTACTACTATTCCATTAACTATTTTATGTTATACAAATACATTTGGAACATTAAATATTGATAAGAATAAATCTGTATTTTACAGTGATTATTCTCAAATGCAACACTAATAATGGATACAAAACAAGTAATTAACTTTTTAAAACAAATTTGTACTAGGCGTAAAGCTTATTTTGATTGTATACCATGCGATGAGTTAAAATATGTTCGTATAAATAAATTTCCAATGTGTTTAGTTGTAAATACTGATCCAAGTACTAAACCCGGAGATCATTGGGTATCATTTTACAAGAATAGTAAACAAGAAGACTTGGAATTCTACGATTCTTATGGATATGGTATAGATTACTATGCTAAAGATTTTAATGATTTTGTAAATAGATGTCAAAGTAGATGTAAAGAAAATATAAAACAATTACAAAGTTTTAATTCTACAGTTTGCGGTCATTATGCTATATACTTTTTATATAAAAGACTCAAAAGATGTTTACCTATTCATATATATTGTTCTTTTTCAAATAATTTTAAACAAAATGATAATATTGTGTACAATTTCATTCGATCTAAAAAGTTTTTATTGTCAAAAATTTGTTGTAATGTTACAAATCATCAATGTGTTACACATTTTAGTTACAAATGAATAAATTTAAATAGTTTTCCAAATAATTCTTGATACATCATACATACCTTTACCATACTGCCCAGTAAATTTATTATTTCTCGAAGGTCGAGATTTCATTGAAGTAGCTAATGATTTTTTCGAAACAATTGTTTTCTTTCTAGTTGATTTAAACGACGTTGGAGTTATAGATTTGTCCATTGCATTTGCATTTGCATCCATTTGATCGTCTTCAGTGTTGACAGAATTTTTTAAATCTTCTACATCATATTCTCTTTTTTGAGACCATAAATCATTCATGTAATTTTTCATGGATTCTAATATCTTCTCACGATCAATATCATTAATTATATTATTAGTTGAGACGGTATCAGGATGATTAATAGTTTTAACTAAAATTGGTTTTTGACTTTCATATTGATGTTTGCTTCTTGCTTTACGAACTTGATCACTGTATAATATTTGTTTTACATCATCAGTTAAATCAATGGAATTAACAATATCATTTTTATCTTCTTTTTCTTCCTTTAGCTTCATTAAAATATTGTATAAAGCCTCTGGCATGACTTTCATACGCTTAGCTGCCATTTTTTGAAATTAAACTTGATATAATTGATGATGCAATTGTAGCGAGAATAGGTATAAAGAATCCACTACCACGTTGACAAATAACTCGCTTCTTTTTAATGATGTGTTTTTGAGAGATAATAAATGTAGTTGTTTTTTATACGGTCTCAAACGAGTGACTGTCCGTTGAGGGACTGGAACACCTCCTTTTAAAATGTTTTTTGCGCACTCTGCTAAAGTTTTAATTTCATCATTGCTTGCTACATTTATTGCATTATGAGCACGTTTTTTACATTTACATTTGTGTAAAAACAATTGATTATCTAAAAGACGCTTCATGTTAGTTGTTTATTGTTGAACATCTCACACTCAACTGATAACTATAAACTGATATATTATGATTTTATATACTTAGTCTTCACAAATCACTCAGTCGGTATGGATTCAAAAATAAAACGTCTGTATCTTAATCCAAAATGTCGTGGAAGCTTTTCTGGTTTACATACATTTGTTCAACATAACAAGGGTATCAAAAAACAGGATGCTTTGAAAATATTACAAACAATTCCAGCCTTTACAGAAAATGTGCCTACTATTCGAAGATTTAAAAGACGTCAAGTCATTGTTAGTGGAATAGATGAACAATGGGTTATAGATCTTATCGATATTTCAAAATACTCAAAGTTTAACAACGGTCATCATTTTTTACTTAGTGTAATTGATGTTTTAAGTAAGTTTGCATTTGTAAAACCAATAAAATGTAAAGAAAGTAGTAGGGTTTTAAAAACTTTTAAAGATATTCTAAAAAAATCAGGAAGAAAACCAAAACGAATACAATGTGACAAAGGAACAGAATTTAAAGGAGAATTTAAACGTTATTGTACTTCTGAGAATATTAGCATATTTCACGTTGAGTCAGAGTTAAAAGCATGTATCGTTGAACGTTTTAATAGAACAATCATGGAACGGATTAGTCGATACACACAACATAAACAGTCGTACAAGTTTGTACACGTTTTAGACGACTTAGTTCGAAATTATAATAATACAATACATTCGAGTATCAAGATATCTCCAGCAAATGTTGACAAGAACAATGAGTTTGATGTTTGGTGGACGCTGTATGGAAATAAAAAATTTAAAAGTGACAAAGCATCAAAATTAATTATTGGTGATAAAGTTCTCATATCAATAGACAAAAAGCATTTAATTGAAAAGGGGTATTCAAAACGATTTCAGTCCGAAGTATTTACAATAAAAAGGATTAAAAATTCGTTTCCTCAAATGTTTTATTTAACTGACAAAACGAATGTCGATTTACATGGTGGATTTTACTATCAAGAGCTTTCAAAGGTTAATTATGATCATTAGACTCTTTTAATTTTGGTATAAATACGACAGCTTTTATTACACATTTCACATTCATCTTATTGCTGTACTCCAGTAAAGGTCGTTTTAAAGTTCTATCCATCTAATATCAAGGTAATAATACAATTTTGAATATTTATTTAAAATATAATATACAACATGATGGAGTGTTTTTCGTTAACATGTTTTGCTACATCTTTAAATATTTTGTTTTCTTTGTTTAAAGTTTGTCGGAAAATTGAAGAAGTAATTGAAGACGAGATGCATCATCAAAAGGAGGTACCCGAGGGAAACGTTGTTCCACCTACCGATGCTGAAATCATTGCTAAGGAGATAAACGATTTAGACAGTACAATACCGTATGATGCTAACGCTGCAAGTACTTCTAAAAAACCATTTGATTCTCGACCATACTTTAAAATGTGTGGAATTTCTACTGATGTAACTCGCCCAAAATTTTGGTATTCAAGATGTGGAGAAAAAAACTTAGCCTACCTTAATATTCGTCGCAAGACTTTGAAGGGAGAGATAATGAAGCTTAACTTTAAAATGGATCGTGTACCAGAAGCTATCAGTTATTTAACGTATTATTATAATGTAACTAAAGGAAATACGAATGAGTTGAGAGAATGTTTGAAAAGTTGTATTGAAAAATGTGATGAAATAATCGCAAAATGTGAAAATTCTCTTTCTGTTCCTTCTGCTGATGACTTGGATTAAACATAATTTTAAGATATTCATTTCGTTGGTTAAATATAAGTATTGTTAACGTTTGTAAATTTGATGCATGTTTAAACTTGATTAAATAAATCCTTTAAAAAAAAGTATAAAAGCAAAGTTATAAATGTATTTAATATTCATTCAAATACTAGCTCCCTTGACGAGTAGAAGTCATTTTTTATTCTCAAAGAAAAGTTTCATATTTTATTTTTCATAATCATCATGGCTGCTCAACAACTTACGCAAGCTAATTATCAACCAAATTTCGTACACACTGGTATAGTAATTTTAAATTATACTCTAACATTAACATAATAACAAGTTTTAAATTAAACGGCTGGATGGTAGCAGTAGAGGCAGAGGTGGCGGCGGCGGCGGCTTGTAGATAAGGAGTAGGGGTAACTAAAACCCCAAACCTTCCCATGTACTACTTCTTCCTTAATAAAACTTAATATATATATTTTTTTTTACTTCACGCATTTAGATTTGTTTGAAGGAGTTGACATTTGTGGACAATGGGATTGGAATGCTTCAATACCTACAGCCGTTTCTGAAAGTAAGGATCTGGAAACTTCTTCAACTGAAGGTGATGACGAATCAACTCAAATGGAAGTACTTGACAAACCCCAAATGAAATCTAAAACCCTTCACTCAAGAAAACGAATTGTATCAAAAAAGGTTGCAGCACTTAAGAATGTTCCAGCTAAGATTGCAAAAAAAACAGAAGTAAAGAAGAAGTTCATAGCTGTCCATAATATTCCTGTTTTTGTTGAACCTAAAAATCCAAAATGCACTCTGTGTGTCACTGACGCTGCACAGAACGACAATCAAACTGTTTACGTGTCAATCAATCAAAACTGTAAGGATTGTTCGAATCAACAGGTTACTTTTATTCAGGGAGAAAACAAAATATGTATGTCATACAAGGATTTCAATTTCATTCATCGTTATCACGCTAACTACTTTAAAAAAAATTAAAAACTAAACAAACTATTTTTTTGTAAAAATGATACAGTCGTTATCAGGAAAAATGTTACTTCTCAATCGATAGTTTTCATTTTGCGTTTGACTACAATCAATAAATAAATATCCATGTGGTACACTTATACACTGTTTGTATGCATCTTCAATTAGTTGGTATTTCTTCCCACAATTCATTTGACATCCAATTTTATCAACAACTTGCGTTTCTCTTGGATTTTTAAACAATGAAATATATCTAGCATTTATAGTTAACGGTCGAAGGCCTTCATGAAAAAAATTTTGTGTAATAAAGACAATGGAACAATTCCTATGATGTGAACCACGAACAAAAGCCTGTAAAACTTCTTTAGATTTAGAAGCTTCTTCCATCATATCGTCCAATATGTAGAGGTATGGTTTTAGATCATCATCACCATATTCTTCAGGTAACCCCTTGTGAAAATGCATGTCAGGAATTTCGATTTTCATTTGCTTGAATATGTGAGGTTGATCAATACCATAACAGTATACGACAACCTTAACATTTGGAAATATGATTTCATTTCTCCGAAGTATAATTTCCTTTGTAAGAACACTTTTTCCTGACTGAGTTGGACCACTAACTATCATATTAAATGGATGAATAAGAGAGCAGTTCATGATAGATGTATCCATGATGACAAGTGTCAAAAGACTGATCAATTTTTTAATATAATACATGTATTTGTATAAATAATAAGTAAAAAGTAAAAAAACTAAAGAAATGTCAAAGTACCCATTTAATCACCCAACCCCCCCCCCCCCTATTTTTGCCCCCCCCCCCATTTTTGCCCGCCCCCCCCCCCCTATTTTTGCCACCCCCCCTATTTTTGCCCGCCCCCCCCCCCCATTTTTCCCCCAAGGTTTCGACGAATATGGTTGAGAAGTGGCACAAATTCTGGTATGGTCACTTCCACTGCACGACTGTTTCCAATACCTTTAAATAGAGTATCATTCTGTGAACTTCTAAATTCATTCTCTTGCACTTTGTTAAGGTAGTCATTATACCCTTCAAGACACTGTTTATTTTCTTCGACTGTGTTAAGATAGTCATCATACCCTTCATGACACTGTTCATTTTCTTTGACTGTGTTAAGGTAGTCATCATACGCTTCAAGACACTGTTTATTTTCTTGGACTTCTTTTTTACTTCTGAATAAAGCATACGAAGGAGTACCTCTTGACCAGACAACACTTGAGACTGATCGACCACCCCAAATCTTTTGTCCAGCATTTAGAATTCGAGAAGGACCAGCTATAATTATTTAAGAGTACTTATTGTTAAATATCATATATATATACATTTATACACTTATATCAACTAATAGATCTTTATATGCCTCAAGAATCTTTTAATATAAATTGAGAGAAATTACCTTGACTATGACATTGTCCGTCTACTCGAATGCGTTTGCTTGGAGGAGATTTAACTTGTTTATCCATAATGAATCGTATGTAAAGTAATAGGTGTTTCCGCGATGAGAGAAAAAATTGAAATGAAATAAATTTAATTTTGACTTGGTACTTATATACAAAAAAATATTTAAAAATAAATATATAAAAATATAATCGTTTTAAAGGATTAAAGTTATGTAAAAATTCAAGGAATTGGGGATTAAAACAGGAAACGTTGTGTATAAATTCCATATATTGGGGATTAAAAAAGGAAACGTTGTGTATAAATTCCATACATTGGGGATTAAAAAAAAGGAAACGTTGTGTGTAAATTCCATACATTGGGGATTAAAAAAAGGTAACGTTTTGTATAACTTCCATACATTGGGGATTAAAAAAGGAAACGTTGTGTATAAATTCCATACATTGGGGATTAAAAAAAGAAACGTTGTGTATAAATTCCACGAATTGGGGATTAAAAAGGGTAACGTTTTTCCAAAAATAGAATACAAAAATAAATAATAGCTTACTTTCACGTCCGCCTATCCCTATAAAAGCAACAGTCAATCTTCAACATGTATTCATTACAACTTTTGTTTCTCTGTGAACAAGTTACTTGTAAAACTCTCGTCCTATTCACGTAGGGAGTATTCCAATTCATCTAGAAAAGCATCACTTTTGTCTATTATGGGTAAGTCTTTTTTCAGTTGTACAATAGATACGTTTTACTTTTGTGTGGTGTACTTCTGTTGTTAAAATCGATTTTATTTATTTATTTATTTATTTTTTTTTTTTATTCTTTTCAGGAGGACGATATGCACCATACAAAATGGCCGCTCGTGTAGAACCTCTACCAACGCCGTCAACAGCAGCATCAACCGCAACCATTCCACGCTTGAAGTGTTTCGATTGTGGCTACCTTTACTTGTACTGTTTGAACGTCGAACCAGGTGTCAAAAAATGTGGATTCATATATTACTGCAGCAGGTGTTTCAAAAAACATATAAGAATTGTGGATCAAGCAAAAGCCCTGGATATGGATGATGCAAAGCAGGCTGAGGAAATCACGGATATAAATAATTGGTTTTGTGTGTTGCGGGATTTTCGTACACTGGATTGTACTTTATGCGGTGATGATGCTGTTGATAAACCAATTAATCGAGTTGAGATACCTGGACGTGGATCGGCAACAAAGTGTCAACAATATCTTAGATTTGAGGAGATTGTCATATGTCGTGCTTGTTTCAGTGCAGGTTTAGTTCTGGAAAGTGACAAATTAGTTGAAGTTGTTCAAGAGATTATTAATGATATGTAATATAAAGTTTTATTGTTTATATACAATTATTGTCTTCATTGAAGTTTCTTTATTGTTTATAAGAAAATAAATAATCTTAATAGTTAACTGTTTAATATATGTATTGCTGGGTGGATGTATGTACTTATTTACTTGTCTATATTTTTACTTTTTCATCATGATACTTCTACATACAACTTTAGAATTTGTACAGCATATCATACTAAATATCTTTAACACCTCAATAATACTTACTCATGCATACTTCTTAACTCGCCACATGTCACAATTTACACGTCATATGTTACTCTACCTACTCTGCCACCATGGTTAGCATTATGTGTATGTAAATTTTATATGTTCTTATTGTAACTCTTTTTGATGTTTTTTGGCTTTTTGTTTTCTGTAATTTTTTTAAAATTTTTACCATACCCACCCTTTGCATACTTTTTCACCCCCCACACGTCACAATTTACACGACGTCATTTACTAATCCACTCCTGCATCATTTCAACATAAAGTACATATTCATGTACATAGCTATTTCCTTATGGGATTTAACATGCAAAATTCCTGATACGCTTGCGTATATACCTACTACCTACTCACATACCAGTTTCTAGTTCTATTAGCATTAAGATTAGCTTTAGAAATAACATTAGCGAATGATAAACGATGAGAGATCGTAATGAACTCTCATAACATAGCATAAACTGACTCAGCTCACTACTTTCTGGACTCTGGTTTCCCTCTGCTTCTCTCGATGTTGTCATTCTACTCTTTGAATTCGCTTCTCTCTCTCTGTATCTACTTATATACCTGATCCAAGATCAAGAATAAAGAAAATTTAGGATTACGAAGGCATAATACATAATACAACAAAAGGTATTATTTACCTATATACATTTTTGATATTCCACTTTCAAAGGCTTGTAAGAATCAAGAAATAATTATTTCAGTTTTTCCAACCTTATTTATTTCTATTTTTATTTTTACAATGTAGTAAGAGAGAGAGAGAGAGACAGATGTTTTCGGCTTCCTCCAAGTTTCTACCATTTGGTGATTTAATTATGAACAGAGATTCAAATTTGATAGGTGCTACCTTCAAAAATCAACAGTTGAGCACTGACTCTACACTGACTATGTTTCCAACTTCCACAACATCGCAATGCAGCCCTCCTTCAAGTCTTCCTATAAGTATTATGTTTAAACCGAAAACTATGAAGGGACCTGAGCACAAATTAAAAACGAGGAGGAAGGAATAAAGGAGAAATTACATGTAGGTAGTACTGTGTGTAAGGTAGCTCATCGCTTTGCATCATTAGATCAGACATTACACATAGAACCGGGAATTTGTCTGCTGCTGATGCCTCCCTATTTGTTCTCATCGCTCGCTCCTCGATTCGATTCTTTCCGATGAGCCTGAAAGTTTGACTATGTTGTGACCTGCGACTATCTGCATATGTACCAACCATCCATCCTAAGCTAAACCCAACCAATCCAATCCAAGCCAATCGACTTTTGAATCAAATCCAATCAAATAGGAATAGGAATCTAAATACAACAACGGCGGATGGACCAAAACCGACAACTGAGCCTACTCACTAGCGGATTTGCATCTCATTAAGAACCCGATGGATCATAAATACAATAAAAGTCTTAGTTTTAAGCGGTGATCAATGATGTCAGATTCTTATCAGGCTGGCCGTGGCCGTGCTTCGGAAGATTAGACAGAGAGAAGGAGAAGAGATGAGAGAAAATCTAAGAAGGAGAGAGAGAGAGAGAGAAGCATAAAAAAATATATATATCCCAGTCCCAACTCTTAAAGTCAGTTTATGAGAAGTTGAGCAGGAGTGTTGTTGAATGTGCTGAGGGAAGAAAAATATTATGAAGAAAAAAAAGAAAGATAATCATTTCATTGATGAGCTACTAGCATGGCTATTATATTTGGTTGATGTTGTTGGTAGCTGTATAGGTAGCTGACTAGGTTTTCTTCCTTGGTGTCTAGTCCACACTTTACTACATAATATCCTCATCTTCATCACACTGCGTCAGATTTTTGCTCCTCTACTCCTTCATCCTGTACTCTTTTACATGTCGTCGAAACGAATACAGAACAGGATTTCTCAAGTTTTATTAGTCATTCATGTACAATTAATTAATGGAAAATTTTATCTAGCTATTTTATAGTGTGTATTATATATTTATTTCCAACATATTTTATGCTCATATGTACTTGCTTTACTATATACAAGTGTACTAGCCCTGTCTGTAGTAACTCCGACTTCAATCTTGTTCTTGTGCAGATAACTTCTTTGTTCATTACTACAACTAAACAACTTCCTTCAGCAGTGCTACGGTCGCGGTCCTACAAGGCACTAGTTCTCGTTTCTACTACTGCTACTGGTACCGACTCGCATCTTCGCCTCAAGTATTTTATATACAATACTGTACCTATAGTTAATGCAAATACATACACAAAAAAATGAAGATGAAAAAAAAACTCTTAAAGCTACTACTGCGATACAAAATAATAATGTAAAAATAACTTAACCAGCCTCAACGTGTAAAAACCACAAACACAAACAGGAAATATCCAATAAAATTGACGATTTCTTAGATTTTTATCCATTATCATTGTATGGAATCCTTACTAATTCAAAAATACATAATAAATCTCAGCGTATGATAATATTTATACATACATTATACATCCTAGTCCAGCTAGTTGCCAGCAAACAACATTTACCTAGGGAAGATATTCACAGCATCAATTCTAACTAACTACCAACAACTCCAGCCTCTTTTTCCATATTTTCATCCCTCAAAAATCTACATAATGAAACTCAATGTCAATAGTCTCAACTTACCTGCGAGACTATCAGTCAGTCAGTACAGAAGGAGTATGTCCGGTGACCTTGCAATGGATCAAAACCATCCGTTCAAAAATCCTCAAATGGGAGGATCTCATCACTCATCATCATAGTATGAATAAAAATTAAGTTTTTGAGATAAATACTCAGTGACAATAATTATGTAGTTGAAAAAGAAATTTAACAATATACCTATGGGAGATTAGCGACGGGATGTCTGTGAAAATCCTAATGTCTAAAATCTGTCTGCATAGTTTGGTTGACAAGAATGCAAAATATTCCTGAGTCTGTTTTTGTTTGGGTGACCGTCTCTGTTTTTTAAAGTGTGGATTTGTTTGGTGAAGTTGATGACTATGGAAGATAGGGAGAGAGATGTGCTCATGTGAGTGGCGAAGGGAGAAGGGAAAATGAAGAACTGACTGGATGGTGCTTTGGTCTTATGGCGAGTTAGTTGAATTTGGTTCGTGGAGTGTTGAGCGGAGCATAATGCCTCTCCGTGTGTCTGTCTGTATTTGAAAAGGAAGGCTAAGGGAAAAGTATGGTGAGGTTTTAGAATCACTATAGTTTTCCGAGTGTGTGTAGGTTGTGTGATAGAAAAGGCAAAGCAGGCGGCAGGGAAGGAATTGCTGTTGTTCAGGCCGAGAGGCTCGACACTCGCTCTTGGGGCTGCTGCTGACGACGAGAGCGTGAATGTGGAAAGTCGTATGCATGGGTTTTTTGGTGGTTGACTAGCTCCACCCCGAGGAGGCTGAGATGGCCAATGGGGGGAGAGACGAGATGTGGGAATGGGCCGATTGGGAACGCATGCGGTAGTCGTCCTCGTCGTCTCTTTTCTTCTTTCGTGAAAAACCAAAGGGGCAACCACGGCCCTTCACTTTTTTCCAGACAACCAGTTTAGCTCCGGCTCCTTCATCATCTTGACGAGTCTGTCAAACTCTCCTGTAAACTTCACAAGTGTGTGTAGTCGAGATCCAGAATCCGCATGTCCAACCACCTTTAAAATTCCAACAACATTATCTCTCTCTCTCATTAACATTTCTTCACACTACACTCTCTATACAATATATATGATCCTCAGCCTAAGGATTCCCCTGTTTTTTCTCAAAAAGTATTCCGTTGTCACATCACAAACTAAATTATTATCATCTTTTTTATCATGAGTAGGAGAAAAGTACTGGAACCAAAAGCAAAATCTCAATTTCTTAATACATCAAATATAGTACTTAAAACGTATCTACTCACATCTACTCACATCTGCAACAACAGTTTGAATTACACTATATAAGAGAGCTGTCAACCGGAACCGGGACCGGGAGGGCGAGCTCATCATTTGTGACAATTTCAGTGAGAATCTGCTCATCCATGATTCATCGGAAAGTGAAAAGAAAAGTTAAAGCAAGAGAAGAAGAAGAAGAAGAGAGAATCCTCAACTTACATCACAAATCAAAATTTGTTCAATTGTTTCAAGTTTAATAAGCGTTGAGCTAACGTCCAACGTGGAGCGGAGCTTAAATCTCTTGTACTAACATTTTTTTAAATTTGTACATTTAAAAAATTAAGGTTTCTTCGTTTCAACTTAAATTCCTACTAATTTAAATAAGGATATAATTATATACGGGGAGGGGGGAAAGGAGGGAAAATGTTGAAGTGACTGTGTACGTCTTCATGGAACAATAACCGGCAAGAGTTTTTAGTCTCTACATGTGTTGGGTGGGATTTGGACAATCAGAATCAGACTGTCTTACATATTATAGCCTAAATTCCATGAGTAATTTTGTTGTCCTCACATGACGGAGTTTATGTCAGAATTAAGAACAGACGGAGTTTCACAATTTGTCACAGAATACTCTCTCCGAGTGCGTAATAAAATTCGACGACGACGACTATTTAATATGTAACTGTTGAGGTTTGTATACTTCTGACTCTGTTCGAACATGTTAGTGACCCTCACAAAATCACTGAAACACTTTGAATACTTTACAACTCACTCATAGTGTGTACAATATAATTATACGGTGGACAAAGCCGCATCAAACATATATCTTTACATTAAAAAGTGACATATGAGAAATATAGAGCAATCAGATCAGCAACGGCTACAATATAAGAAGACCCACATCAGAACCTGCAGACAGAACACAACAAGAATATAATAGAAGAGAAGGGGACGGAAAGAATTATCAAATCAACAACATTGATATTGAAACTCGACTCAAGTTGTTCTTTGATAAAAAAAACAGAGACGATTAATCATTAGTGTGATTGTATTGCATGGCCAATACAGATTAGACAGAAGAGTCCCATCGACGATTGTCGATAGTGGTAGAGATAGATTTTTTTTTGTCTTCGTGTCTATGTACTCTCCTTTGTCGTCAGTCTCCTAGTGTCAAGGAGTATATATACAATATATTTTTATTTGATACAATACAATATAATATTCAAGAGAGAACAAGAAATTAGAGTATCAAAATCAAAAGTGCGTTTACTAAATTCATTGTTACTTCACCGACCATAGAAAAATAAACCATATAGCGTACCGGACCAGACCAGTCAGTAATTTATTTTTAACTCACGCAAAACCATTTTGACCGTGTACTCTATAATTGCATACATACCTACCTAAAAGTAAGTTAGGTAATCATCACATATACACCAAACAACATACAACATGTATAGCTTGTGCTGACTTCTGTGGTGAATTGTTGTTTGTGACGGAGCTTAAAATTTAATTGAGTAACTATTAACTATATACATATATATAATTAAAATAGTAAATTTTAGAGGATTCCCCTTATTTTTCAAATATATAAAGTATCCAATATAAAGTACTGTCTGTATTTGAGAGAGAGAATCTTTTTCTAATAAAAGTACCTACCTTTGACTATACAAAGGTAATTAATAATTTTAAGCAGTGATCATTCATTTCGTCAAGTGTAAAGACGTCGTCATGATAATTACTTGTGCGGCGTGTGATAAAGCTATACTGGACCGATTTTTAGTGAAGGTTTTAGAACGGTCCTGGCACTCAGCATGTGTGAGATGCTTTGATTGTCGGGCCATCCTCACTGATAAGTGCTTCACTCGGGAGAATAAGCTCTTCTGTAAAAATGACTTCTTCAGGTAGGTGTCCACTTTATTTTTTTTTGTCACCATAAGTCATAATATTTTCTTTTCTACTTTCCCGATTTCTATTGCTCTCTTCCCTCATATTTATTTGATTATTAGTTTGTTGAAGGTCGAACTAAGGGTTTTTTTTATTGTTGTCTCTATTGGATACTTGGGTCTTCTATGAGTTGACATATGATATTAACTTTGAATCCTTACTTACGCAGTACATACAATAATGGAGGGAATAAGTTATAAAACTTTGAAAATCAGTGTCCAAAAATTACGTTCTTGAAAGATGTTTAGGGTTTAAAATTTTGTTATTTATTTGCGGCAGAATTTATGAAAATGAAAGGTAGACTTCAAAGTATAAAGTACCTACATTCTTATTAGACGTAAATCTGAAGTAAAATTGTTTGAAAACAAAAATATGAATGATGAGCAACAACTATATTCCCTGACTCTGACTGTAATAAGAGCTAAATTTCCTTAGCCTATATTATTTTTATCGTCACAGGTAATGGCTCACATTCTGTGTTTAGAGTGTCAGGGACAATAATTAATTACAGTAGTAAAATCAATGATGATGCAATTTGCAACTGTGCTTCTCCAGTTGTGATGTGAATTGTTGTATCTGTAGATGCTATAATATGTAGTTTTGCGTCAAAACTTTACGTACAAAGATCTATGGTGATCAATACTGTTGCTGGTTAGTATGTAATTTTAGGCTGGAAAGCCAGTTTTGGCTCATCAAATCATTATCTACTTTATTCATGAATGTCGTTTGACAGCGGACATGCCTAATATAATATTGAGTGTGTGTCAGTGTATCATTTTGTACCCTTTAAACTACACTACTATTTATTTCATGCATGCACGTGGTACATGGTAGTTATTGAGGATTTTGCAATCTTGCAATATTATTACATAGAATGAGTAGCTGATGCAATTTTTGAGGGTGAATTAAATGTGTGTATACATTAGATGAACGAGGTAATTCAAAGTATACATTTTTGTGATATTCATCTCACCTGTCGTCGGTGAGTCGCAACGACGAACAGGCGGTGCTCAGAAAAGTATAGCAAACAAAGCAATGATTTGGATTTTTTGAACACCCAATTCGATGATTCGATGGGATTGGTATTGGTATAATCTCTATTGTATGAGTGTTTGCATTCTCACTTGTGGATTTGAGAAAAATCTTTGAACATTGTGTACACACACACACACACACACACACACACACACACACACACACACAGAACGACAATATATTATTATATAGGTATTGGTTAGCTTTGTTTCTAATCATTATACATATGAGGTATGATGAGATATGCAATGATGGATAAGCAGTATGAGGCTATTTATTGGGACATGATATCATGGCTAAAGCGGACAGATGATGAACTTTCATCTGAGAGTATCTCTCTGTCACTATGTATATTGCAGTGGCTCTCGTGTCTGAATTGGCTAGTCGTTTGAATTAATCTTGGTTGTTGTTGTGAACTCTAAAAACAGTTGATTTGACGTGATGGAATGGAGCGAGACCTTGAGCCGACTTTCTAAATGAGGCATTATTACTACACACTATACCGAGGGCGGTATTCAAGTATATTGGCATTCGCACATACTTTCGAGTCTGTAAACATTACCTACTCTTTTAATTCGAGTGTGTTGTCACACTCATCAGCTCATTCTTGTGCATTCAAAATGCTGTCGTTACATGTGTGTACATGAACTACAGTGGACAGCTCTATGGAGTTCAACATCGTCATTATCAGTATTATTATGACTTTTTTTATTATTCACACCACCACCACCACCATAGCCGGTTGAATTTGGATTTGGATTTTGGAATTTTACCCACTGCAATCCCCATGCTACCACGACTCTTAACACCAAAAAATAAGAACTCTATGCCTATTCAGCCAGCTCTTATTACAGATGATCCTTTTCTGCTCCTTAATAGATGGTTTAATTTCTAACTAAAATATGTGTGTGAGATATCCTAAAACAGACGGACGGCTAAAAGAATGTATGTAATTATAGAATAAAAAAAACGGCCAAGGTACGTAGATGTATAGATTGAGCGCATAGTAGGCCGCCGTAAGACCATAATTACAGGCAAATATCCATGTCATTGTTGTTCACTATATAAAGGTTGAACACTAAAATGTGGAAGTATCTGTGTACTACTCCTGATAATTGCCGAAAGAAAAGTTGAAGGAGCTGACAATTAGTTATTTTATGAAGTCCCACAAGATTTACTTTATGGTCATTGTTGTGTCGGGCTTGGGGAAACCAGGAGTTGAATGTATTTGAGTGTGAGCCACTCTGGAGAGTTTCTTGAATAGCTCTCTCTGGGTTGAAGACATAGTTTGAGAGGAGTCATTATTGTAAAATGTAAAGTACCCATACCCATGTATGCATAGATTGTAGTAATAATAATAATATTTTGTTATTTTGTGCTTGTGTATGCTAAGGTGAGTTTTGGTCAGAGTAGATGACCGTATGACGACTTTGTTGTTCCTTCATGTTGGCTCCTCTGTAATGTGATGATGGAGAAATATCCTTCTACAAGTTTTGCCGACAACACGGACACCGACACCGACAAGCCTATAGGCTTGTTTGTAGTTTGTGTGTGTGTAGTGTAGGGTGTCTATTAGATAGGGAATTATACTGTCTGAATTTTGATTCTGTTCCTTTTTCTCTTCTGTTCCGTTCGCCGTTCCGTTCGGTTCTATGGATAACCAGAAAATTCATGACTTTTAGTATGTGGGGATGTTTCCGACATATATATGATTTGGTGGTGGGGACGGAAAAGCATGTGGAAACTCTTCCACGCCATTAACACTGGTTACAACTTGACGTAGATGTACAAGATAATGTTTTCAACAATTCAGACAAAGTTCATTCTAAATAATGGGAAAATAAGGAGTAAAACTCGCACAAGTTTTTCGTTGGCGCATAAATAATTACACATTGAGCCGAAGGTGAAGAGTCATAACATGCAGGAGTAGTAGTCGTTGGAGGGTATTGTGTTTTTAGTTTATATATCAACTCACTACTACTACAAAAGCCGCATGGAGAGAACTGAATGGTGGGGTAGTGTATAAAGTACATAATGGTCTCCTGTCATCTCACATTGTCTTGCGTCCCAGACCAACTTTATTGTTCTGACGGTTCTGAACTGAGTTTTAGTGGTACATTTGGCCCGTGACTAATTTGAGGAGGAGGTCGTGCTGAATGAATCGATAGAACTTTCCTCAGGATCTCAATGTTAAACAGTGCCCATGTCCATGTCCTAGAGAGAGAGAGAGAGAGAGAGCTTATGTTTTGACTCGCCCTGTAGAACAGAGCTACCTACTACTATTACTGCCTACCTACCTACGTACCTACCTACCTACCTATCTACCTACCTAGGGACAGCAGAGGCACCGTCCGTAGTAGAGGTACAAAAAGTTAGGTTCCTATAATTACCAATGTAAAGTATAAGTACTTATATACCTAAGTGAATATATTGTGTACTTTTATAGACTGCGGTTTGGGTGAGTTTGAATTTAGGTGAGAATTTTACATTACATATCAAGGTTGGGTTACAGTTCAGAAGCATAAAGTGGTGTAAGTTTTGAATCCTTCAAATGCCATCCATGAGCCTGAGACTTGAGAGCCGGGCAGCTGTGTCAGCTGTGAGATGGTTTCAAAACCACGACACCGCTCGCTGTCTCTCTCTCTCTGGGCTAAGACTCTGAAACGTAGCACGTACGAACCACTACAAAGTTGGTGGATTATATGGAGAATTGTAAAATTGGGTAAATAGAATTGGTGGTTAAAATACGTGTATAATATGATTTGGAATTCTGACAGGAGTGACAGGACTGCATTTCACACTCTACGTGCGGTGTGCACCTCAACCTTTCAACCGTAGTATAATGCGGTTTAAATATTTAGTGTTGAGTTTGGACGAGGAGCCGCGCGAGCATGACTGCAATGTTTTATTCTCTCTCTCTCTCTCTCATGGATATCTATATCTGCGCTCTCGCTTTGGTTTCATTCGTAGGATGCGGAACTCTTTATTTTATGATTTGGTATTCGGATGTCGGGTAGAGGAGCGAGACAGAGAGAGAGTCAGAGGAATCTCAGTAGCTCTGTGTATATAAGTCAAATGAAGAGGGTTGAGAAACGTGACCTAGGCAGAGTACAAGTTTACGATGGAGTCTTGTGACCCGTGTGTGGGCGACAATCTGTTGCTCATGGACTGATAGATGAGGTTGATGTGCTTGGAATGTAAAAGATGAGAACGTGAGTGTCGAGTTGCAATTTGAGTGGAAACTCTCTCAGTAGTTATCAATATGCAAGGAAAGTTGGGCTACATATCAATTTAAAGATATCGCCGTGTAATCAGTATTAACACTGATTGTAGTGGAGGTACTGGAAACTATTGAGCATCGATTATTCTCGAGCGAGACGACGAGAGAGTCGATAACAACAACAGAGAGAGAGAGAGAGGAACAAAGTGTTCCAGTCGTAGAGAATAATATGAGAGTTACTTTTTGAGTGAAGAGCACTTCCATCTCTCAAAACATAATCATACGGTTAATAATATGGGAGCACTCACCAATTCAACCATCCACCATCAAAAAACTCAACATAATAATGGATGAAGTATCTGTAGGATTCTACTCCGATAAAGGATGCATATAGAGCAACCTATACCCTATACACACACATGGAATTACATTATACTCGGGCCCGTTGTACATGTCTCTCGGAGAGAGTAAATACATGGACTGGGATGAGAGGGCAGAGGTGGGTACACCGATGTGAAATGTGTGCATTTTTAGTGTGAGAGAGTTAGTAGTAGGTAGGAGAGAGAGAGATGAGCCGAGATAGGGAGACTCTTGGTTGGATTCACCTCTTCTTGAGAATTATGTTCTTTCATCCAAGATCTTGTTGCTCGCCTTATTGACCAAATCCGGTTTAGGTAAGTGTATGTGTGTGTGTGTGTGTGTGTGTACAAAGGTGTAATTACTCGGGTGTAATTTCTACAATCGACCCTTCATTTGGAACTTAAGGTTTTTCTACAGAAGCCTATAATTTCTAACACCGGATTCATATTTTCCGAACAGAACGTGACTTTATTTTCCTATTGACAAATTATCTCTGGAGCTCTCCCATTATGTATGCGCTCACTTCCCCCCTCTAATCTCAAGTGTAGATCATTATTGACAAACAACATCAACTACTACCACTACTACTACTACTGATACAACTTCGGAGTACAAACCACGCTGCTGTACTTTAACTTTGCGTAAGAGTAAAATGTAAAAAGGACGTAGGTAGGTAGTAGGTTAGGTATAGGTAGGTAGGTTTATTGTTGAGACGAGGATGAAAATCAACAGAAGGAAAGGAGCAGACGTGCAAGACCAAGTAGCTGTATAGCTAGCCAAACGAAATAACCATCAAAATATAAACAACAACATCAAATGAGTCAAGTGTATTCTCGCATATCGTATCCAGGAACAAATTGTGTGCGCCCGTCTAAAGATCCTCTGTTGTTCGAATCTTCAAAGAGACCCTTGGTTCTTGGAGTCTCTCATACTATGACTCCCTTTGTTCATTATTTTAGTATGTACAGTGTTTGGGAGTAGTGTGTGGGTAAATGTATTATCTGTTTATGTCGTCTCTCTGTCTTCTCCCGAAGTCTCTTCACAAACATTTCTCCATTTCTCCATTTACCACATTTTCTTCACTTTGACGTCCTCCTCTCCTTCTCTTATAGTCATTCTGATTCCAGAGGATCTTAAATTTTCTCCTATCATCCATCATGCTTAATCAGTGTATTTCACTCTTCGCTCCGTCCACATTCCGTCCTCGATGCTCTGACTGACGATACAATAATGTAGGTATCCGTTCCGCGTACGCGCGTAGCTAACTAGTAAATGCAGCAAGATGATATAGTAAGCCTATCCTGTACGTTTCCTACCTACTACTGTGTGAACGTACCTATTTCCATGTGTATAGTTAATTGATGAAGCCTTTTTGACTTGGATGAGCTGACAGTGTGTAGTTGTGGAAAATAGTTATTAATTATTCACCATCTTGTCACTTGATTTTACTCCTGCTAAACTACAGCACGAAGCCAATGCAGAAACAACCGAAGGGTTTTGCTATATATAAGAAAATAGACGCTTGATTTTGGTTCTGGTGTGAGTCCATTTTACATGAGGACAGACTGAGGATCAGGTCAGAGACGGCAATTTGTCATTTTGTAGTGAAAAGATCCTCAGGAGTGAAACGAAACGACGTCGACGACGACGACGACAATGACAACTGAATAGATAAAAGGAGAGAGAGAGAAAAGTATAATTATATTTAGGGGCTTTGATTTAAATAATTTGTCGTTGATGGAATTGTTGATGAAGTGAAAATTTTGTCTGGATTGATTTTTAGACGTTATGGAACCAAGTGTGCGGGGTGTGCTCAAGGGATCTCTCCTCAAGACATGGTTCGGAAAGCTCGTGATAAAGTGTTTCATTTAAACTGCTTTACCTGCACCATCTGTCGAAGACAACTGTCCACTGGAGAGGAGCTCTATGTTCTTGACGACACCAAATTTATTTGTAAAGACGACTATATCCAAGCCAAACAAGGTACTGTTTCTACATATTTATTAATTGCTAAGTTTCATTCATCATTATACCCCTCTAGAGAGTATTATTTTATTTTAAAATTGTAAGTAAAATGGGGAAAAATCTTATGTTGGTGATGTTAGTGTCAGTTGAATTCATGTAGCCAACCCTTACTCTTCAGCTTATAGCACTTTTCAAAACAACCAAACCAAAAAACATGGAAGCGGAATATGCACAAGCTTAGCACATTGGGTGAATAGGTTGCATAAAATCAGGAACTTTATGAATATTTTGAAGAAACCTTGTCCTAACCTCACTGTGCTGTTTTTTAAATTATAGAAAGTAAATAGAAAATGTGTAAAACTATACACATGGTAAAGCTTAAAAAGTGCATCTTGGAGTCCCTTTGCGCACAAACTAGTCTTGTCTCTCGAGAGCCCTGTGAAAGAGTCTACTGAGGATCGTTTAAATACAAATTTTGAGGGTCATGAAGGGAATAGAGAGATAGATATTACAGTCTGTAAAGCTGGACGGGATAATTACTGTGATACAAAAGTGAATGACCAAAAGATATTAAAATAGTTGAGAACACTTGAGTTGCGTTTGATTCTCTGGGGAAAGTTGAACAGGAGAGCTTAGATACGGCTAATGCCTCAGATACAGATGTGAGAAGTATTGGGCAGACATACAGTAGGTATGTATCTACGTTGGTGGTAGGAATAGGGAACTTATAGTAGGTAGTACTATATGTAGGTACCTACCTCTAAAATCTACACAGTCTTGTCCTGTTTGGATGGCATGGTACATGGTAGAGAAAAGAATTGTAGCGGAATCATGATATGGATTTAAACTTGTTCCCCCTAAATCCGGAGGCTTGATCCACCATCCGAAAAGCATATCAATTCCATCAGACGTAGAAGAGATACCGCAAAATCGGATTAAATGCAAACGAGCAGATTTCCGTGACGTTAACATTTCTGGCTGGTAAATCCTATGTGCGAGGGCTGGCTATGTGGTGGTGGCTCGAGTGTGACAGCGACAGTGGGATGGTTCCATGTAGTATTATAATATGTATGTATAGAGTTTAAATCCGAGATGAGGGTAATATTAATGTTTTTAGCTTTCCATGTGCACTTGGTTTGTTAATAAGGTTTTATAAATGTGGCCTCTATTCCAGACTCATTGTTCTCAAATGATGAAGATGATGACGAAGAGGATTTGCTGGAGTCTGGCCTAGGTTCTCACCATCACTCCAGTCTGAGTCCAGGGAATACGTCGTTGTCTGGTATTGGAACACCCACAAAAACAATTGTTTCCAGCGGACCACAAGACACAGACGTGAGAACACCAGTGACTTCTTCAGGTGACAACAGCAACCCTGAAAAAGATAACGGAAATGAGTCTGAGGTAAGTAGATAAAGATGTTTGCTCTTTGCTGTTCAGGTTCTCTGAGTGTGTGATGTTGTATGTTATTATTTTTACCTCGTTTGTTCGGTGGTTGGAGTAAGTAGGTGTAGGGAGTAGATAGGGAGTGCAAGTGAACAAGGGGTTATTATTCTATTTATTAATAGGTGGTTATTCAAAAGGGTATAAGAGGCTCTCTCATAATACGAACCATTTGTGTGTAGTGAGAAAGATGGAGTAGCTCATAGATTTTTCGTTAGGAATATGACAGGATAAGTGAGGGTTGTGGAAGTGAATCCCTACTATTATTATTATGAGAGGGTGGAAAAATGGTGGCGTGTGCGGACCTCCGGAAGTTGCCGCTTAAAAAGGTTTGGAAAGCTTAATTGAGAGTTTGAATACAAGTTGAAACAATGTAGACAGAGTTTTTTTTCGTTTTAGTGTGAAGAGCTGGTGGGAGGAAGTATGTTTGGGTTTTGTGTAGTTGTTGTGTAAAATATTTTCTAGTGGATTGATGTGGCTGAGGAAAGTGAGTTAGTAAGTGAGTTGTGTGATAGAAAGCAATGTATATGTATGTATATAATTTACAAGTCGATTGTCTGTGGCGATTGCAGGGTTCGATGGACGCAGATGGCGAGTCGAGAGATCCAGGCGCAGAGAACAAGTCCCCGGAGGATTCTTCGGTGGGATCGAAAAGAAGAGGACCTCGCACCACGATCAAAGCCAAACAGTTGGAAATACTCAAAACAGCTTTCTCGCAAACCCCCAAGCCTACAAGACATATCCGAGAGCAACTGGCCAAAGAAACTGGACTCCCCATGAGGGTCATACAGGTATTATTTCATTCACATACCTACAGGTTATCCTTAATCCTTCCGACTCAGTTGGACCACGTTTGTGGCTACTTGTCAGAAGTGAAATCTTTTTGGTTGGAATTAAGAGATAAGTCGTGATGATTGTTGGCGGAGTGCGTAGCGTCGTCATGGACTGTGTGCCTATAGATTTTGATGGAAACAGGATTTTTGGAATTCATGGGTTGTTTTTACTTTGGATGCGTGTGTGTAGGTCTGGTTCCAGAATAAGAGGAGTAAAGAGAGACGTCTCAAGCAATTGACATCGATGGGCCGTGGGCCATTTTTCGGTTCCTCAAGAAAAATGAGAGGTTTTCCTATGAATATTAGCCCTAGTATGGACGATGGCCCCAACCCCCCATTCCCATATTTTCCTGATGCCAAGTTCTCCGATTTTCCTTATGGTCCGGGTGGTGGACCGGGCCAAGGTTTCCATGACTTTTTTCCCGGACAGCAACCTCACTTCCCGTCCGGAGGAGGTACGTATTCGCTCGTTTCCTTTTCTCATCCATCTTTGCCAAGCATGCATATGCCTAATAGAACCAAGTTGCATTTATAGTCACATTAGAGTATTGATCCATATTGCTGTGTAGAGTTTGGACCTAGCTATTGGCTTCCCGTGTTCGGCACGCACAGCCCTACACCATACTAACGAAAGTATAAACACAAAAAAGCTACACCAAAATGTCTACTTGCCATGATAAAGCTCCACTCTACACAACAACACCTCATTGTACGCAAATACCCTATGCTTTTAAATCCAGTTCATAATTTTCAGTAAATGGTTTTGAGATAAAGCATGGAATGTGTTAATTTGTTGACTAGTTCCGGGTCCACTCGACCAGCCTGGTGGAATGGGTGACTTTACTGGAGGACCCGGTGGAATGACCCCCAATGAAGGCCAGGGTGCGCCTAATCCCCCTGGCCCTCCGGGCAGTTTCATGGGGCAAGGCAGTGACCTTTTAACACAACCTAGGTCGAGTCCTGACTACATGCCACCAGGTGAGAGTCCTCTTCAACTTATCAGTTCGCAACGCTGGTCTGTGCATCGCCACAGGTAATGGAAGTGAAGCGTGTGCTCGGAGTCAATAACTCGACATGTGGTCTTACATTTGTAGTGTCCGGAAGTGGGAGTTTTTCAGATCACCAGATGAACGAAGGATTAGTGTGGTGACATCAATTGGAGAGACTGTGAGTGGAGACAAAAAAAAAATAAGAACTCCTGTACTGTTTGATTGCGAAATATGTATCTGTACATCATTAGAGCGTGTGTGTGTGTGAGAGAGAGAAGAGAACGCATCTTTTATCTCCGTCGGTACAAGTTAAGAAAGAAAGAAAGAAAGAGAGAAACAAATTAAAACCCTTCTGATCCATCCACCAGCACCACGAAAGCTGTTTTTGCTCTGCACAACACTACCAACTATTACTACTACATTTATTTATCAAAATTATCAGAGAAGCAGAAATGATCCTTTCAGCTTTCAGCCCACCTACAATGTTTTTTTTTTGGAAATATGTTAAGAGCAGAGATCGAACACGTCGTATATCATATCACACATCATCATGTCACCGTCATCGTGTCTCTGTGTCATGAGCACCATACTGCTACGCCACCCCCCGGCCCTCCCAAATCTTTCCATTTTTAAAATGGCTTACCCACGTTTGGCATTCAACTATCAACCACGAAAGAAAAAACAATCTGTGCCAACAACTTGCCTACCGTCCTCGTCGTCATTGAGACAGAGAGAGAGGCAGACGAAGGAATTATCTTTGTCTTTAAAACAAGCAATCCCTTATTACCTCGTCACATTTTTGTCCACTGTAGGCAACACCCTCGTCAGCATTCATTAATGGACACAACTACACACTCAAGAAGAATACTCGCCATAGAATCTGAGGCTGCGAGCTGCTCAGTGCACGAGAGCCCCAATAACCATGCCAAATGGACCATGGTTCCCAATCACCTTACTCCACAATGCCTACCTACCACAAATCAAGCACACTAATGTCATGGCACACTGGCAACTGATGATTGAAATCTATATTGTTTTTCGTCATCATTATTTACACATCTTTTTGTCTGTCATTATGAGATGGTGAATGATTTCTCATTCATCTGTGTAGACTTTTAAAAAAAATTGATTGTGATTGTGACCGATGTGAAACCTTTATTTAGTGAGCCCAATTTTCAAAAACAAAAAAAACAAATTTAACCACGAAAAATATCAAATAAAAATCTTTAATCCTGATATAAGCCATCTTTGCACATTGTTGTCTGCATTTTTGTACTCTTCCATATAATAATAATATAATATATATATTGTGTGTTTTTTTCATTGTATGTAATAATTCTATTGTGGAATATTCACCCTTTCATCTTGACTATTTTTTTTGAACGTAGAAAAAAAAAACTTGAGTCACATACATTGTCCGCTGAAGAAGGAATTTAATCTTTATTACTATTTACACCTAGTGAGTGAGGAGAATGCTATCCGTATGTCATACAATTATAATAATATTGTTCATGTAAAACGATCTAACGTTTTTTCACTTTGTCCTTACGACAGCAGCCTCGATTAGAATACAATAATTCACAATAGTAATAAAACATGAACCTAACATCAAAATTCATAGAAAGCGGGGAATATTGAATAGATTAGACTCACACACACAAAAAACCAAAAACCACCCTTCACTTCTCATCCCAAAAACCAAAACTAAAAAAAAAGAAAGAAATACCTACCTACTTTTTTTTAAAGCGATGTCTAGGTTGAAACTGAAAGACAGGACTCGGCGTAGGGTTGTCACTGTCAAAAACGAAGGTGTCTGTCTCTTCTTGAAGTCTCGTCCTAGATGACCTTTGTGAAAATGATGCATCCTACCGAAGGCAAGAAATCTTGTCCCTTTTCATGTCGTAATAAGTGTGACACTTTCCGCGTTGTCCAAACTAACAAGTGTGATTGACATTTTTGTGTGCGGTGTGAGTTGAGTGCGTCTACCTAGCAACATGCTACATACATGTCTCCCTATCAAATTATATACTAGATACCTACCTACTTACATACTTTATTCTCGATCCTTTGCTCCATTCCGTCTCCGTCTCCGTCTCCGTGTATTACGTTGATTTGAAAGTAGTAGTCGCTCCGCAGTGGTTCTTCCTAGAAGTGAGTCTATGTATGTACCTACCTATATGATGAGTATTTCCCTCCCTATGTCATGCATGCCTTCGTTTTTTTTTCTCTCTTCTTCGACTTCTCTCGTCCTCGTCTATTCTGTAGCTGAAGTGAGTGGGGAGTATGTACGCGAAAGAGTCAAGTACGGGAGTTGAGTCGACAAGGGAGGAGAAGTACCTGCGGGTTCTTTCGGTCGACAAACAGACACACACACACATACACAAGCAGGGAACAGAAGACACAATGAGCTCCATGCCAGGCTAGTACAAAAGAAGTGAGAGGCCTGAGAGAAGACGAAAATGAAGAAGAAGAAGAGAAGAGAGACGACGAGGCTATAAAAAATTCGTCTATAAGAAAACTCGTTTACTCGAGAACTCTTGTGGCTTTACTATCGTCTAAAAAGAAAGAAAGGAGAACTATAATAGTCTCCTGCTTTTTGTCTTTAAGCTATCCAGTATTACATAACACTTACGTACTTAGGTATCCACTCGTTTATTCCTGCCATGCCATTGCCATGTATGTCGAGAGCGAGAGAGAGAGTGAGAGGGAAGATCATCTTTGACTTTTTCGTTTTTCGCCTCAGCATTTCATTGGGAGTGCAATGGAAAACGTTGGGAATCGTAAATGCTATATTACCAAGATAGGCAGTTGTCGGTTTCTGGATGGGCTACAAGTTTTGATATTATTGCACAAGAAGAAGAATCATCGTCTCATATCTCGTTCCTTGCGTCTTTTCTGCTTGTCCTGCAGTCTGCAGTCGTATAATCGTATAGTTTTGGAGTTGTATTGTAGGCAGGCAAGGTAGGCAGGTTTCTCTTGTTTGGTAGTAGTTTGGTTTTAAGACAGATATAATTACGGAACTATCTATCTCTCCTTGTACGATTCTCCATATTATTATATATTTTTGTATCTCTCTCTCTGTTCTGTTATGTTCAGAGGGGACACTTGACTGCGACTGGTCTGAATGCATCGCACTATCACTGTAGCCGTGTGAGAGAGATAAAATAAAATGTAGTAGAAGTTGGAGAGGGAGAGAGAGAGTGAGAGAGTACGAGTATTATATGTGAATTGTGAATCATCATGATTATAGTTAGGGGCGTCTTGAACTTGCTGAATAGATGGTGGACGGGTGATTGACTGTAAATGATATGAATGGGTGGGAAATTGTGAGATAAATTCAGTCAGCTCTTCTTCCTTCGTCCGTCCACTTCTTCTTCAAGAGAGAGAGACGGACTTCATGGAGTGTCTTATAATACAAAAACATTTTTTCAAATCTACTATAAGTGCCTATATGCTATAGACTGACGCCCAGTTTTACTGGATGACTTGATGAGTCTAGAGTGTTGACAGATGAAATAAAAAACAGTGCAGGCAGACCTACGTAACTATACATTTGTAACATACACATCTATAATGCTAGTCTCCAACAACAACAACAACAACTACTACTACTACTACTACTACTACAGCAGCATAAGACAAACTACAAAGTCAGATATGAGAAGAAAAAAAAATCAAAAGTTTTCTTCAAGCCAAACATGGTGGTATGATTTCCTTTCAACGCTCTCCCAGCCCCAGCTCTGCCCTCACTGACTGTCCACAACCACAACGACTACATAATAATATATCCATTCTGCCTACTTAAACATTTACACACAGTCTATCTATACTGTATAGTGCAATCCAGTTCAGTCCACTACGAGAAAAAAAAATTATTTTATAACCACTCTCAAGTTCTCACATTTTTAAATTCACAGCATCCCCATCAGAATCCGAATCAAAATTCCAAAACTCACCAGTCTTCTTTATAATGATTTTGCATTTGTAATCAGCCATAAGTATATATGGGACTTCTCGCTCAACCTGTACCAATTTAAGGAGATCTAGCTTTAAAAAGTTAAATGAAAATGATGATGATGATGATGAGTCCCGTCGCGGAGCCGACACCTTTACCGTATACAGATACTTAGGCATACTACTACCTACGTGCAAATTATATCCACAAGAAATAATTCAGAATAGCAAAAGCCGGAGTTCTGCGATTGCGAGCCATATGGTAATGCTGCCACTGCCACACAGATTCCTATATGAATCTGATAGCCTCTGATTCTGAAAATCCTCCGCGACGTGCCCAGCCTATGTATGTTGAGAGCATGGGAGATGGGAGCTAATGGGAAATTGAATGGAGAGCCGGGAGTGAGAGAGTCACACGTATAAATAAACTATGATGAGTTCAAACATTTGAATGTTGTGGAAGGATTTTTGAGGATTTTCCTAAAAACTCTTTTATGTCAAGCACGTGCAGCATTACGTCAATCGGAGAGAATTCATTGTAAATTGAATATCCGCTCCTTCTCCGCACCGCTCCGCGTACTGTGACTGTACCGTACCGTACCGTAGCCATTCCTCTGTTGACTGTGTTCAGTTTGTACATGAGTTGTCTCGTATAACTTGCCTATAGTAGTTATACTATATGCTTAATGCATACAATGTTGCACACAGTGCATATATATAGGAGCATCGAGTTTCTTCTCGTATTATAGGCCACATGTAAAATTCGAAACGACGAACACGGAGAGAAAAAAAAATCCTTTCACGTCTTCTCCCCTTGATCCAATTTCCTACATTTTATTTTCTACCGATCAGATCCTATGATGATGATGATGATGATGACTACTATTGCATTTTTAACTTGGGAGCTATCATTGTAAATTAGTCATTAGGTAGATGAGATTTTATGATGAAATGTAAATATCATTTTAATTGACATCGTTTATACGGGAGGCAGGGCTGCTGAGTGAGAGATGATATGTATAGTTGACTATAGACATATTATATAGACAGAGAGACTCATTCCATCACTCTCCATCCCCGCGTCCACAGAAGTGCCCAGCATAAAAATACTTACTGCTTATCTAAATACATCCGCATCATTAATATATACAAGTACCACCCCCAGCCCATTATCTTAGAGTGTACACGGGGAAAGTGAGATGCTTATCTAGGATTTCCCATGATTTTCTGTCGGAGTCGTCGTCGTCCTCGTCGTCCTCCTCGTCGGAGGAGTCCCTCTCCACAGTCAGTCGGATTCGGAGTCTCGGAGTCATCGTCTAGTTGTAGTCCATGTTGAGTGTTGTTGGGAGACGGAGGAGGAAGAAAAGAGAGCGTATGCATGTGACTCTAAATCCTCATGTTCCTCATGTACATGTCGGTGAAGATAGGAGTTGTGGGAGAGAGAGAGACAGAGCTGGAGTGAGAGAAGGGAGAATTCTGTGAGATGCACGTATGAAAATCCGTTTTATATAGTACACTGTGGTTGTATGGGTCGGACAGCCGGGTTTCCATGACTGCATGTGACTCGGTGAGGCCACCCTGGCTGGCTTGGATGCGGGAGAAAGGAGTACGATGGGTAAAGACGTTCCAGCTCCGGATCGGATTGGTCTCATCGATTTTCCCCACTAGAGGAGGAGCCTCTTAACTAGATTTTCTTGGAACGGTCCTACAATTTCCAATTTCGCCCAAGACCCTTTTTTATGTTTTTCCCGTCGCATCCGAAAAAGAAGACCAGAAAAGCTTAGGAAAAAGGAATAGACGAGAGAGAGAGAGAAGGAAAAGGAGAGAGAGAGAAGATGAGCGAGTCAACTCGTAGAAAATGGAAATACAGGAAGGTGAACACAAAATAGAGTTCTCAACTAAGTCATGCATGCAGTATGTATTCGCAAACATACTATATGTTCACATAAATACACAAAAACACATGCAATTATATACACTCTTGTCTATGACTATCAACATCAACATGCTTCCACACACGTATATCCATACCCTCTACTACACACCACACTACGTAAGTATACATACAAACACGGAGGCAGGGAGGCAAATATCTGAACGAGAGAGAGAGAACAGTTCCACATACGTATTAAAAACTCCTCATCATGTCTTCGCACTCACACTTTACCTCACATCCCCACATCTTCTCTCTGCAATAAGCGGATTTTTTTTCCTCGTACTTCCTAAAAAGAAAAAACTGTGTCTATGTACATTTCCACATACAGAGCCGAAGCCGAGTAAACAATAATATGTACACTGTACACAGAAGATAGGTAGGTGAAGTCTCTGTCTCTCTACTTTCTCGTACTTACGCTTATTTCTTCCGCTCCTTCTTCTTCCCACCACCGCACCGCTCCGATAGTAACTCCCACAGAACTTGTCGAGAACTTCTTCAGTCCGGGTTTGTCATTATTATTATATATATATATACCTCACCCATCTGTGTCTCTGTGTAGTCGACTCTCTTGGAAGAAATACAGCTGAGTTCCGCTTTACTACAGAGACACCTTTATGTACGGCAGCGGGAACGGTAACGGTAACGGAGCCGGGCAAGGGGCTCCTCCGTAATAACAAGTGTATATGTCTAAGTCCAAATGTCTCGGGAAGCTTGTCCTGGTGGGCCAAGAAATAAGACTGAGAGAGAAACTTTGCATCCCCAAACCCAAAACCAACACCAACACCAACTCAACTCAACTGAAGCTCAACTAAACATCCTACTTTTTCCTATCATCCGGTACAGATACAAGTAGAATGTCACAGTATTTCACTCAAAGATGATGATGATGATGGTTTAGTACAGTGGGAGCTTCCATGCATAGGCAAAAAAAATAGTACAAATATGAAATGAAATTCTATGGTGACAGTGCTTATAAGGAGATATACCCTCTCCACACAAATATTATATTCACAGGTTGTCCTCAACTAAAACTTTAAACTTTTTTCTTCCTTCTCTCTCTCTCTCTCTCTCTCTCTCTCTCTCTTTCTCCAGTCTTACAGTTATTTCCTCTCCTCCAAGTTATTTGACCCAAAGTTTTCTCTGGAGCATTTACATGTTTCTCTAGATATTTTAAATACAGTAAGAAAGTAAGCAACTGCAGACTGCAAGTAAGTTACTACTCTGTATGTATAGTTTTTAGTACTATATGTATATATATGGGATGTTAAAACTTGAGCAGTCGCTTTGACGAACGAACGAACGATCTTACAAAGCTTATGGCTATGATGTTGAGCTTGGAGTTGGAGTTGGATTTGGTGTTGGTGTTGGAGTGGTTTTTTTACCCCTTTCAGTTGTTTCAGTTTTGGTTTTGATTTTGAGTTTGACTGACTAGGTTCCGTAAGTCATGAGCGTTTGACTTGAACAGTTACACACACTCACACAGAGCTAATTCTACATAACATTTATTTATTTCAAAGTTGTTGTAATATTTCTCATTTCCTTTCCATCTCGGAGGTGATGGTGATGATGATGGCAGGTTATCACGGCTGTATGTATAGTAGAGAAGAATATATATATTAAGTCATATGGATATCAATGCGCAGATAATAAAAATTTCTTGCTCTCTTGTTCTTGTTCTTGCATTGGATTTGGATTTGGATTCCATTGCATCTTAACATGGGATGAGGATTCTCAAAGTTTTGAGATTGCATATTATACTATAGAGAGATTGGAGATATATAGGGTCCATGTCTGAATCTCCTCGAGATTCGATGGGAGACAGGGCCGGATAATGCGGCCAGCGCAGGCAGCCCCCGCTGCTTGAATTTTCAAAAAACGTGTAAATGGAACATTTTGCAGTTTTGGAAAATATGTAAAAAGAATATATTGAGACTTCAAAAACATGCAAAATAAATTTTTTGTACATTTCAAAAACATGGAAGTAAAACATTTTCCACTTTTCTCAAAACATGTAAATAGAACATTGAGCACATTTTTGAATCAAGTAAAAGGAACATTTTGAACTTTTCTAAAACGTGTAAATACAAAATTTTGCTTTAATAAAAAAAACATCAATAAAATCAAAATGATGGTTTTTGTATATGGAAACAAATTGCTGCCTAAAAGCAATTCCTTCGTCCGGCCCTGATGGCAGAATGAATAGTCATATATATAGAGTATAGGAGACTTTGTAGAAAATGTTTGTAGAAATCTCATCTCATCTCGTATCATCATGAAAATATTGTTACCTGCGATGATGGTTCTTGTTCATTCCATTTGAATGTATTTTAAAATAATGTTCAGAATGCTATGTATCACTGAATTACTTGGTCTTAGCTTGGTTTGGTTTGGTTTTTGGTTTGAGTTGTAGTTTTGTAGTTTGTAGTGGAATGCAAAACTTAAGAGGTTTTTCTCACCTACGACCTTTGTTGCAAGATGAGTGAACCTACTCTAGTCTTGAAAACGGCTCACTTTGAGTTGGTTGACTTTACGGTCCATCGGCCATCATTTATCCAGCCCCTTCGTGTGTGTAGTACATCAATAATACTCTCATGAACTCAAGTAAGGTAACAGAGCCAAGTGTTCATATCCAATCTACCACTCACACCATCCAACAACAGAACCAGACCGTCCAACTCACTACATATCACCAACACCAAGCAGAGCGACAGTATATATGTTATGTGCCTATGTAAAATTATGGATGTACGTATACCTACCTACCTACCTACCTACTCCCTACAATACAAGTCCCTAAGATAAGAAACATATAGGTATATCAGCATGATGATCATCATATATAGCTATCTCAACATCTACACTTACACCAACCAACTTTCCATTCCATGTAATTCCCTATACATCATCATCTTTGCATATTGCTCTGCTCTCCTTTGCACCACATTCATTCCCATTGTAGTATAGATACCTACAGACACAGACTACTACTATGTACCTCCATAGAAAAGTATAAGAAGGCTCAACAAGAGTGAGCGTCAAGTCGCAGGAGAAACATGTACTGCATGGTGAGACAAGTGCAGGGAAACGACGACGACACATAGGGACAGAACACAAGCAAGATGTGAACAATTCTTATCGTCTCAGGTTTGAATTTGAAATCTCAAATCGCAAAGACTTTGACTTTATATACACATCTTTCTCATGTTCTGTATCCCGCCTCTGTAGACAAAATATAGACACTGTATGAGAGATTGTACTACCTACAATACTGTAGAACGTAGAACGGAGCGTCATTTTCCCAAATGCCTAAAAACCAACGACAGTTGCACCCAGAAGACAAAGCACATTCAGACATTTGAGCGAATCACACTTTTGTGTGAGAGATTTTAGTAGATGCAGGGCACATTGCTAAAACATGGGGAGTAATTTTAACTGTGGTATAGAAATCGAAAATATTTATTCATTTGTAAAATTATAAAATACTGTATGTCTGCTATGAAAGAGTCTTGTTCGGATTCGGATTCGGATTAAATGGCATTTCGTACTAATGTCGCCAGACCTTGAAACTTTAAATCGTAGCTAGAAATGCGCTCCCGTCACCTCATGCTGGCAAAAGGGAACTCACAATAATAATTAGACATATTTTATGCTTCCCTTGTAAATTTAAGGCCACTTCTTGTAAAGTTATAGTATCGCAGAGGAAAGTTTGTAGCTGTACAGAACTTGATAAAAATTGAAATCAAGATTTTACAACATTTGATAAATATGAAAAAAAATGCATTAACAAATAGTAATAAATTACAACACAATAGGAATTGTTATAAAAATAGCAAGTTTTTAAAGCAAAGTTTTACAAAATGAGTCGTTGCTGAGAATTATGTGTGATTTGAAACAACTACGTGACCGGGAAAAATAAACATTAGCAATGTTTTTATTATTTTTTTATATTTTTTACATTTTTGAGGGCCCTATACCCTGCCCCAGTATACTATGTTGTGTTCGTAGCTAGGCTTAAGACTGCACACTGTAGAACACTAGATACGGCCCTGATTCAGATTATTTGATGATAGACAGTATATAGTGCAGCAAAACTTTCTAGCGATCGCATCGTCCTCATATGTAGACTCATATAGTCATGTCGCAGTCCTATTCGCATTTCGTATCTCGCCCTCCTCATCCTTCCTTACAAACTTACTTTGAATCAGGTGCAATTTACTTTGAGCCTTCATTCCTCCTCTCACAGGAATAACTTATTTATCTTCTGTACTACACAGAATGTACAGAGATCCATAATATGTAGCTACGATTGTGCTGTGTGAGTCCATGGGATGACACATACCAGCACACGTAGGTACATATACGTATGTGTACATGTTTCGTTAATTCTTTGGACTAGGAGAGCCCCTCTCTCTCTCTCTCCGTGTAACCTAAAGACGGCCTAAAATTTAAAATGAATTTTGCCTCCAACTCTACAACCTCTAGAATCACAATTTACAATTACAAAATAACATGAGGAGACTATGTAACATAGATTAGAACATAGTGATACTAAGCTGATGGGCATATTAGGAGAGACATAGGAGGTGCCTGGTGCTCTCTTCCTCCTCGTGTGTCTCACAGTAGTCAGTAGCAAGTCGGAGTTGAAGTACATCATGGAAAGGAAGTTTCCTTCGAGACTACCACCACCACCACCACCACCACCGACAGACAACCATATATTTCGATATCAGTCAGGAGGACTGACGCGGACGCTACCATATCTTATGAATGCTATACAGACGCTGCTGCGTCTCTTCTCAAAAACTCGCAAATCTTGAGCCATACCTTTGTGTCATCTCATATATCTTGATAATACGAAACGCTGGCAGAACACAAAACATTAAGACAAAAAATACAATTACAATTACAACATTTTCTCTTGAACTCCCATCACTGGATCATGCATCATGCCTTCCTCCTTCGTGTAGGTAGCTACGTACATACACTTCTACTAGCACTAGCACTACCACCAGACCAGCTGTAGTTCCCACTTCCCACATGAACTTAAATACTATAGTGAGCACATTATACAGTGTTTGTCTCCGTGTTCGGTCTCGGTCTTCGTAGTTATAAGTCTCAGCTTTATATACCTATATGCACAATTAATTATACGAGTGTATTTTGAATAACATTACACAGTACACACTGAAGGGTTTCGCATGTTATAGCAGTGAGTATATGTATGACAATACTTACGTGTGGTTCATAAAAATGCGAAAATTTTAGAACTCCGCCTGAAGGGAATGGAATGGCATTGCATGGCACATAGCATGCCATTCCGACATTGGCAATAATCCTCCCGATCTAAATCACACCCAGCCATATATGAGTTCCATGTGAAGAAGAAGGAAAGGACGGCGGACGGCGGACGGGACGTGTAGGTAGGTACATATTTCTATATCTTGTATTTTATTTTATGTAGGATGTGGATATAGGATCAGAGAGTGCGGAGAATGGAGATGGAGAGGAGAATAGAGAAATTACAAAAACTAAAACCCAAATCAACTCCGCTCCATGCCCAATCCTACGTACCTATACCTACTGCACTAGTAGTAAAAGACCGCGCAGAGTCACACTAGGACTACACAAAAGATAATAGAGAGAGAGAGAGATATGCCCTGTGAACAACTGAACTGAGGAATATTATGATTGTGAATGAATGGGAGAGTGGTAGTGTTGTTTTTGTTTTTATGTAGCTTTTGGTCTAACAATTATTATTAGGAGTTAGTAGTTAGTCCTCCGCCTACACGACCGTAGGGCCGAAGCCGAATGGAGAGAGAAGACTGTGTTGTTTTTGGAAAGTCTATTATTGCACACACTGAACATTGAAGGGATGTGAATTGATGTCTGCTCCCGGTAGTCTCCTCTCCATGGAGGTAACTCCGCTCCTCCAATGTTTACATGTATGTTCCCTGTAAAAGGACTCATGTCGCTCCCATTCTCCGACTCCGGCTCCTTCATGGACCTACCTACCTACCTACCTACATAATTTTATAGTCACACGGAATAGTAGTAGTAGTAGTAGTAGTAGTAGTAGTAGTAAATTCACAAGCAAACTTAACCATCTCTCATGATCAGTACAATAGTGAGAATGTGTGTGTCTGCGACTCTGAATTTTAGGCATTCGACGAGTAGGAGTAGATCTGCTGCTGTAGTACTGTAGTTTGGAGTGCTCTGCATATGTGTGATATAGACATGTAAGTATACGGACGGCAGAAAAGAAGCAAATTACTAGAGTCAGGGACGAGATGAGGTTCGCTTCAACGCTTCCATGCTATATGAGACTCCCGGCATTGAGAATTGGGAATGCAATCTAGCATCTGCATCCTCTGGCTCTGCTGACTCTGTCATGTCGACTCTCTCTCTCTCTCTACCCCATCCTTTGCTCCGGAGTTCAAACCATAACTCGGATATTTATTATGTACATGAAACCACCCCAGCCTCCAACTACTTCAAAACAATACAAGTTCCTACACAACAGCACAGCACAAGTCAAAATACGTATGTACCTACCTAGGTACATATTATACTGTTGAATGAAAGGTGATGGTAGTAATGTCGAGATAGGAAAATCCATAATTATTATGTTGAATTATTATTAATACAATATTCTAATATATATGAATAGCCACTGTCCAGTTCCAGCTCCAGCTTCATCTAAAATTACATGATCTCACTATATACTGCAGTGTCAGCGGCAATAAAATAGGTAGGCAGGTACTTACAGTTCTCCAGGAAGAATTGTCTCAAGCGCTTGTGTCTATGAATATTGCTTTTAGTTTTGGACGATTGCATTTTGTATCAGATTAATTGTGTGGTGTGACAGTGCGCAATGGCCTACAAATTTCCTCTTAATTCCCTTTTAAACGTTTTCTATCTTCAAATTCTCATATAGCCCACACCTTGTAATGCTCCTATAATGGGTACGAAGTGCTACTTCTGTGTTAGTTTAGTTTGAGCGAAACTTTTTAAATTCAAAATATTTGAGCAAGTCTGTTTGGGATTACTGATATTGTGGGAAAAGCGTTATGTAGCTAGCCTTTTTAATTTATGTCACTGCCTCAAGAAATATGTCAGGTATTTGATCGTAATTTGCAGATCAGAAACATTTTGTAATCAAGAATTGCTACAATTTTTTAAAGACCACAAACATGCAAATTTTAAATTTGCTTGCTTCTAATTCAGTGGCAAACGGTTTGCTATTTGCTACGATTTTTTAAGTCCTGTTAAGTCCGTATTTGTCGTATATTTGCAAGGTGTACTAGGTACTAATAATAATCATCATTTCAGAAAAGTTATTTCAAAATCCACTCAATAATGCGTTACATGCATTGATTCAATTTATCGTAGGTAACTATAACAGCAGAAATTCTCAATTATTCATAAAACCAAACAAGAGTAAGCATATATCCTTAACAAAGTAGGAATCAATACCGCCTAACGCTCTACCTATGTAGTTTCTTAAAAATAAAATTGTCATCCAAATAAAGCACATCGTCAGCGAAGAGGCAAATCTGACTACCTCCTTTTGGTGCTAAAAGCGAAACTGACTATTACCATTTTTTGCTAAAAGCGAAAATGACTATCTCCATTTTTCTCAAAACACTATAAAAAGGAGGCAAAAAAACTATATGTCCCAATGCAGCATGTTATAAAGCATACGTTTTTGTTAAGGGGTCGTCCACAAATGACGTCACAAAAATTATTGCTCTTTAACGGCTCAACTGTAACAAGGCGTGTCAAAAATACCAGACAAGACAATACGCACACACGCTAAGTGTGAAAATATATATAATATATAAACAACCCCTTACAAATATTGCAATCTTAAAATTTTTAGCCATTGATTTTATCATTAGCTATTGGTAATCTAAATCAATGTGTCAACCTTTTACTGACTGAACTCAGCGTTAACGTTCAAATTTTCAGATTCTCGTTTTCCACTTTACAATTTACAATAACAAGTGTTTAGTGTTCCTGTCCTGCTGGCAGTTTTCTAGTGACTACTGCTTTATGTATTCACCATTTCTGTTAAGTTTTCAGTGGGAATTGTAATAATGGAGTTTTACGTTTGGTTAAATATTGTAGTGATCGGAAAACAAATTAATGTGATAGAATTTTAAGATTTAGTATGTAGTTTTTCTGCCACGTGGAATATTTATTTCTTCATTCATTGTACCTACCTGTCACTAACAATGTGGCCAATCCAACAACTAAATTACTACGCTGCTGAATCTAGGATTCAAAATTCTACTGATTCTTCCTTTGCCAAGCACGAGTTAGACTTTAAAGTCTTAATTTCAGTTATTGTTCGTTTTTATGTGATGCGTTATGATAATTAAGTTTCACAACATTGCGATAGCTAAGCTTTCATAAATAGAGTAGGTGTTTCCTGAGAAAGCAATAATTTTTGTGACGTCATTTATTGACGACCCCTAAACAAAAACGTCTACTTTATAACATGCTGCATTGGTACATATAGTTTTTGTGCCTTCTTTTAATGGTATTTCAAGAAAAATGGAGATAGTCATTTTCGCTTTTAGCAAAAAATGGTAATAGTCAGTTTCGCTTTTAGCCCTAAAAGGAGATAGTCAGATTTGCCTCTTCGCTGACGACATGTTTCCAACAACCATGCTATGCAGCACTAAATATATCTCTCAACCAATTCATGATGAATTGGACCTTGTCTATGCTTCCTTGTGTGTTTGTGACAATCCTGGGTATTTTTTGATGATGGAATATAAAATAAAATAGAAAAAAAAATATATATAGAACCTGAGGTAGTCAAACTATTCCGGTCCCAATAACCGATTAACTATATAACTCGAATCCGACAACAACTCACGGAACCCATAGTCAGAGGATGATGTGAACGGTGAGCGGACGAGTCAATATTATATATGTAGTACAGCTGTGCTACAGTATACAGTTGTTGTTAGAGTTGGAATTTGGAAGTAGGTAGGCATTTACGTGGGGAAAATCAAATGGTCCAGAACATATAGGTCCTATATAGTAGTAGTAGTAATAATAATATACACATGTCTGGAGCTCTGCTCTGTACTCCCGTAGGTACATAAACTTTGGGAGCAAAATAATATAATAGAATAGAACAAAAAGGGGAGAGAAAAACTTTGAACGGGAGGAGGAAATGGGAACTACCTACACACTGTACATACACAACACAGGCAGAAATGTAAGTTGTAAAAGTTGTGTTGAGGTAGTAGATGTAGGTAGGGATATAGGGCCAGAAGTAAAGTATTTGTGGATGTACAAAAGTACTACTACTACTACTACACGAAAACTAGGAGACGGAGAACGGTCTGGAGGAAAGGAAGAAGGTATAAAACGGGAACGGTAAGTAAAAGAAGAGATGGTTCTTCCCGGATGGTCACACAGTTATACAGAGTATCATCATACACTACTCCTCTCCTGCTGTCTATATTGATCTGGAATGAGAAAATTCTCACGAATTAATCTTTTGGAAATGCATCCGATGAGTCTACACTAGACTAACTTTTCTCTCCCGAGTCCCTCACTCACTCGCATGCAAAACATTAATTTTCACAACGGAATTCAAGATAGCATTTTTGTTTATCTTCTTGACGAGTCTCAACCACTTCTCTCCACGCAGTACGGATGGAATCAGAGCCATAGACTACTATAGAGCTCACCAACACCAACACCAAGAACGAACAGTACTTCACCCAGAACCAGAACCAGAACCAGATCCAGAACCAGAACCAGCACCCAGCTGTAACTACAAACTACAACCATAGGTAGGTACATCTATATAGATCCCTTTTCTCTCCGAGTTTCTACAAGATTACAGATTATTCGTATGTAAGTATATGCTCAAAGGATTTTGAGTAGTTAGCCCTTGTCGCTCTCGTTGTGTACATGCATGTAATAATATATTATAGTAGGTGGCTCGTTTTCTTTCTGGTCCTGGTGCTGGTGTAGGAAAGGAAATTGTCGGGCCGGGCGTCAGGCATATCGAACCGAAACCGAAACCGAGGAGAGCCTCAAATACCTGAAATACATACATAGGTATAGACCAACCTACATATTTTATGAATTTCCCTGCATCATTAATGCAACTACACGCCAATATAATATAGGAAAAAGGAGAGGAAACCAATGAACAGATAAAACTATTCGTCCTCAAATTATGGTATGCTATGGATGTTGAGACTATAATACAAGTTGGGAGCTGGGGCTTACAGGACGATTAAAGTCACTCGGCTCATTCACGCATGTTATTATTATCAGGATTTGTGAACCTGTCACTGATTTTATTTTGACTCATACACTACACACCACTACATCACTTCACATGTACAACTCCGCGACTATTAATAAGTATGTACATGACTCAACTCCGCGTCCTTAATCATAATGGGGAGGCGACTCCTGCTGCACATACCAACTACTGGTATATACCTATAACCATTTACCAAGATACATTTTCTACGTTCAGACAAAAGTACATAGCACATACATATGCGTACAATAAACACAGAGTCGTCCAAACAAAAAGAGAACGAGTGTCACACAATCGCCCATCAAATTCCTTCCACGGTCAGCGTTCAACGTCAGCAAGTGCATGTAATATTCATAGCGGTAGGGAGTTATGGGCTACACAGTTTTATATATTATACGAATCATACCTATACACACTATATGGCATCAATTTAAAATGATTCCAACCGTTTACTTCACACAAACACACATTCACATTCAAAAATCCCATACTGAGTGTGATATCCTTTCAATATTTACAACAACTACCCATGTGCATTATAATATGTATGTGTAATTATTTACAAAAAACAAAGAAAAAAATTTTCTAACATGAACTTCTCTGTACTACTATTGACTATAGGTACGTTTGCTCCCAATAATTCCAGATCCAAGAATTCAAAGGTTAGCCGATTTCGATTTGGGTTGTAGCATTGGCAGTGGTGAAATTGTTTTGGTGATGATGATGATGAGTGTCATGGACTGAATGATTGACATGTATGCCACTGGTGAATAGTTTATCAACATTAGAATACATTGAGCAAATAGAAGATGATACTTTTTCTATGTTGACTCTGATTTTTTTTCCAAGCGGACGTCGGACGTGTCATATGAGGACGTATTAAATAATTTTTAATAATGTAGCCTTTAATATGCACAAGTACATCAAATGTATTATATTTAGTAATTGGCAATTCGGACTGATAAGACTAATGTAGCTATCTGTGTATTGGTCGTTTTTTTTGCACAATTCATTTTGATTCCACTACCCATATCAAATCAAGCCATTTATCAGCTGGGAAAATAAACAAGTAGTAACTCGCTCAATAATTACCTCACTCATCCATCGGGATAACTTGATATTGATACGACGTTCCAATAGGGTTTTCTCCTCTTTTTTTCGAGGTTTTTTCCAAAGTATAATAAGTACGATGGTGGTGGTGGTGGATAGTTGTTTGCATGAGCTGGACCTGGACATGGACCTTGGATTTGTCTAGCTATAGATTTTTGATAGCTGGAAGCTACAATTTGCTTTGTGTTGTAATGTAAACTGTAAATAAAATTTGAGAAGTGGAGGAACTGGTCAAACGATAATATCTTGATATATCACAAATCACAGGCAAGAGCATATTGCTACAGCATAAATACATTTTAATATGCATCTACCTACATGCAGTATCTGAATCTGTATTTCGATGCATTACAGCGTAATCGCTTTGCACTAAAAACTGGATCGTTCATCATGTAAGTAGAGGTGATATATCAAGTAATAGATTCAAGAGAAGCACGCTATAAGGTATGTAAGAATGCAAAAACTTGTATACGCATTAGGAATAACGTAATGTCTTATGATTACATATACAGATATTCTGTGCAATGAGTGCTGTACATATTGCAAGTTAAATGTTGAATTGGGTCTTTCTGGCAGAAGTAGACAACGCCATAGCTTAATAGTTGTATTATAGTAAATAGCCCGTACAGAAGATAATGCATACACTGTATATTATGTCTATGTTTAGTCTTGTTGGCTACGATTATTAGGTAAGGACCTATATATTATATTACATCAAGTAGAGCCACACGTTAACGCATGTACACGTGACAGTTGTATTACGTATTATGTTGGTATGGTAATAGTATAAGACTTCTGTTCTGCCTCTGCCCTGATATAATTATGTAGATTGTGTATTATTATACATTGATATTATATGGTAGTAGGTTGGATAGTAGATGAATGAGACTTGTTTCTTTCAGTTTGCAGGGGACCTATATACAACCTTCTCGATAATTTATACAGCATCCATCTTCTTCTCTATCATATTTAGTTAGTGCAGTTAAGAAGTCCATCATTTTTACATTGTGTAAACGAATAAATAAATCATTTATCGAGCATGCCTTCTTCCATTTATGCACTTTTCATCGCATGTGTTGTTGTGGAGTTAAAGAAATTTTACATTTGGGAGGAAATGGTGTTGGTATGCCTGGATGTTATGCACTCATTGACAATAACAGTGGTATCAGAATCAGACAGAGGCGTCCAAGTAGTCCAAGCCGAAGCACTTGTGAACGCTAAGCTAAATTTGTAGATACAGGTGCGACGGTTCCCATTAATTAATTTAAATCTGACTCCCATAATGTGTGTTTAAAACCTTTTAAAATGAAGTACCTCAGCTAACTGCACATCTATAGCTATGTTTTAGTACATAGTAATGCCACCAACTACACGCTGTCTCCCCTTACAAGAGGGCTAGTAATGTAGAGACGTAGAATTGTTAAAAAAAATATTTTTTTTCAGTCAAGGAACATTCTATATATTTTTTTTTAGAATTTTCGATTTGGTACAATAGCCAAATGGCATGAGTACTGGTCGTGGTCGTGGTCCTATGGTCCTGGTCCTGGGACTGATAGTCCTTTTTGGCTTTGACGTCGTCGTCGTTTGTTGGAAGAGACGCGAGTTTGAAAGAGTTGAGGCGTTTCTACTTTCAATTCATATTCACAGAAAGCTCCATCCATGCGTGTGTATCTGTACGGAGAGATAGAGGAAAAGTGGTTTAGTTGAGAAAACGTGTTGTAAGCAACCTCAGGGTTTTTCGCATGGATCAATTGTTTGTATAGTATATTTTAGTCGGAATCGGAAGCCTAAAGGAGGATCAAGTTGGAGAATGTTTATCGGCGGCTCGAGTTCGTTTCAGACAGATACGTAGACACACAGACACAAACACACACAGATACATACTTAATGTTCAACTGCTCCTGAGATACGGCTCTCAATGTGACTTGCACCCTTTTTCTTTTTCCCCGAGAATAATAACAAAGTGAAGCGGGTAGAAAAGGAAGCGGTGCTATTCACTCCTTTTGCCCATGCAGTAGTGTATAGAGATCTATCCTGGAACACAATATATATGTACGTATCTATACCCAAGTATGTAGGAAGGTAGTTACCAAATATTATTATGTACGTAGTTTCGTACTGCTAAAGCATGTTCACGTTCAGACAATGGATCATTGGACTGGATGTAAAACATTGTTGTACGGTGCGTATGGGTAGTATGTACTTACGTCGTGTACTCGAGAGTGTGAGTGTGAGAGAGAGAGAGTCCTTAGTCTTAGGAATAGATATACTATGTAGGTATAGGTATAAGTATATGTATAGGGGTACATATAGTATCAGTTTCACTACCAGTAAAAAGGGAAGAACCCTCCGTACACACTGACGCTATGCATTGTTTGCTGAGGATGTGGGAGCCTATAGACTATGACCACTTATACATGTATATATCACTCTCGTTCACTCGTCAAGTGTTATTTCAACGAACAAGCCTACTACTCGGAACTCAAATATTTTTGCACTTGATCCACACGTACTTGAACACTTTGATCTAGACTCAGTGAGTTTGGGTCTCCTTTGGCTGGCGCTGGGAGTAATCAAGTGCACGGAGCCTAGTGTCTCTAACTCTCTAACGTGAAAGTAAAAGTTTCGAGTCTCAATCCTGAGCCAATAAAGTTGGAGCATATGAATATGGTAACCATAAGGATGGGATGAATTACACGAGCAAAACCACTTCTTCATATTTTCTAATAAAATGCCTCTGCATTTTCTGTCGAGTTTTTAGTGGTTGTACACGGGTACACACGGATATATGGAGAAGGTAGGGGAGGCCGACTCATATGAGTAACCCGCATTCTGACTTCCTATACATGTATGCAGAATAATTCCAGGAGAAAAAATGCTTAAGTTGTACCGTGAGTAGGACTAGTACTTACGTGTCTTCCAGAGCTCACCTAATCTTATGAGAACATATTATGTACGAACGTACCCACCTACCTTACGAGAGTACCTATATGTACATAGATATGCTGCATGGTGCTCTTGCACTGTCGGCTCAATATGTTGTTTTTTGTTGTTGTCTTTGTGTGCCCACCAAAGTGGCTCTGAAGCAAGCGGAGTACGTAGAGAAAACTCTATTTCCGAGGGATAATACTCATGAGTCTCATGCAGAGAGACTAGAATCACTTGTCGTCGTTCCCTTTGATCTAAGCACAGTTGATGTGGTACTTTACTTCCATGCATTTCCCCATCAGCTTCGGTCAGAGTCAGGCTCAGGACCCTGTGCAGGCTCTACACTTGGAGCATCGGGAACACATCTTGGAGTAACTAGTTACGCTAACACATATGAATTCATTTCATTTCCAATTCTCATTCCATCTCCCAAACAGGCGGTCTATACTACATGGACCCGGCCCATATGAAAACATGAGGTAGTCGGTGCTATTACAATAGGAGGGAGAAATGCACATACCTACTTACATACTATGTTTAACGCTCAGGTTGAGACTGAATCATGAATACGGAGTAAGGAATACCGGCACCAGCACCGTAGAACTGCATTTAGGGATAGAACTCTACCTATTTGATAATCTTAAGTAGGTACTTGTGCATTATATCATAATATTAAAGTTGATATGAGAAACATATGTACTGTTTTCTCAGGATTAGGAAAACGGTGAGTGGAGTCGTTGAGCGCGCGGTGATACGATCTACATATTGTACGTAGCTCTAAATCCAAACTACCTTCGTACCTACTCACCATCACCACCACCACCACCAGCATCACCACTGTCTCCTGAACAGCTCCGTATACGTACCTACATACATGTGCAGCTTGTTTAGAATTGGAAGGAAGAAAAGGGCCGTTCCGTTGTTCACATGAATTGCAAATTTCCAGCCGAGTCTCCTCTCTACTCTCTCCAAGAGACATCCAAGAGTTGGAGGATAATAGGTGCATTTGAGAGTATTCGTGAATAAATTCAGTTGCACAATTGGGACAAATAATTTCAACTTAGGAGAGAACTTTGTTCGCATCAAGTAGAATCCGGAGAGTGTACGATAAAACGCCGCACCGGTACATCCAAAGACCGACACCGACACCGAAACCGAAGCCAAAGACGTCGCACATAGAAGTCCCTATCTACCTACACCATATGTAGCTATAGGCACCTACCTATGTTACGGAGTTATCTCTATACCAGTCCAGTTTTCAGTGTAGACTACACTCTAGTCTTTTTTATGGTTCCAAGCATGGGGAAAAATAGGCAATTTCATTCTTCTTTACCATAGACTCCCATCTCACATTCAACATCTCCTGCTACAAATGCACTTGGCTTGGCATTAGCCTTACAGAAAACTCGAGGCTCCGGCTCCAGACTCCAGAGCTTTATCTCTCTCTCTCTCTCTCTCTCTCTCTCTCTCTCTCTCTCTCTCCCTGTGTATTTCACTTCTACAGATAAATATATTTTAGGATTTGGATTTTAGTTGGATTCCTAGTTTTAAATTCTCTGTTCTGTTTGTGTGTGTGTGTGAGAAGCCCAACTTAAACTTGAGCCCTTTCCTGCATGGCCCTGGTCCTGGCCCTGGCCAGTGTCGGTGTCGGTGTCGGTCACGTTGGGATGGAGTGGTGTACATAGTTTAGACGTAGACTTGAAGATCTCTATTGTATGTCTGGTGGTAGCACTATGGCGTGGTGAGCTCAAATAATGGGATTGTGTGGGCAAAATAGTTTGTGTTCAAGTTGGAAGGATTGGGATTGGGAGTAAAAAGGGAGCATAGATACATATAAAAGTGTAATGTGCGTTGGCATTGGCATCGGCATCGGAATTGGCTTCGGCTTTTGGTTCGTCAACATTATGTAGCATGTGACCAGTCTGAATCGGATCTCATAGTGGAACGTATTGTCTGAGAAAATTTCACATATGTTCAGCTCGCGTCATGGATCATCCCAATCATAATGTGAATTACATGAAAATGATGTGTGCTCTGACGCTTTGAACTCTACTCTGAAAAGGTAATATTTTTTTATCTGCGTAGCTAGTATTTATCTGTGTCCACGTCCATATTCATATAGGAATGAAACATATACAATGTACCATTCAGGACATGTATATACTGCAGAGCTGGAGGACAGCGTCCTGGTCCTGGATATGCTATGGTTACATAATATGAAATCCCAATGATCAAGTTATCCCAGTAATTTATAATGTATCTTGTATTTATGTGTGTAGATAAGTTGCAATTTCCACATCCACCAAAGCAAGAGTTAGTATCTATTAGTGATAGGAGAGCGCACACATTTTGATTTTTCTGACTCTATGGCCGTGGTGAACGTATAGGGAAGAGACTCGAGTCCGCGTCGTCGTCCGTATTTAATGTTCTTTTGGTATTAAACGTAAACGTGAACGTAAACGGAGGAGGATGAGGAGGAGGACGAGGTCTGTTTCTGTCTGTTCTGTGTAGTATGTTTGTGTGTGTGTGGAGAGGAAAAAAGGGGAATTGTGACTGGAGATACCTACTTCCTCACATTATGCTACAATATGAATACACAAATGCTGATAAACGTGAGTTGAGCTGAAACGATGGTCGAGCAATTACGCAAGTGATTTATATCCAAAAATTACTATAATCATGATCGCCACCAAGTGTACCATTATGTCCATTCCCCAACCTTGTACCTACCTGATGCGCTCCCGTATTTTTACAAATATTTGGAATCAACTTTAACTACTCGCTGTCTCCCATATTAATATGTACGAACTACCTTTTCCCTACCTACCTACTTACTACATGTACACATCATCTTTAGGTTCCAGACAGCCACCAAGTCTCACTAGGCAGATCTAAAGCTGTACAGTTCCCTTCTCAAATTTGCCGTTGTTGTTGTTATATTCTTGCTATTACAAGTATTGAAATTGAAGACACATTACGTGCATATACTATTTTTTGAGAAGTCTCTCTTGTACATGTGTGGACGATTACGATTACGCAGCAGCACACACATTGTATCACAATTATTTTAAAGATTATTGTCTCTCTTCCGATCCCTGCCTCCATAATTGAACCTTCATCCAGTCTTGTATACGTATCCTTCCCTTTTTCCTCCAGATTAGCCCTTCTTTATAAAATTAAACCCTTCAGTTGTTCACATGGGCATTAGGCAAATACAATTAGATTTTAAATAACACCCATAGGATTTCGAACTGCCATCATCATAACAATTATTATTATGTTCAGCCTTTGGTGATTCCCTCTATATACTTTCTACTACAGTATCTCTCAGACATCTCAACAACTCCCTCGTCCTACTCTCCAATCAGGATATGTTGTAGGATGTTAAGTGTCCTGGTTCTGAGTTCTGGAGTAGCACATATTATAAGCATTATGCTCCATTCTAACGTTTTTATTTTTACTCGGGCAGACATGAATTGCATACGCATCCAGCATACCAAGAGGAGGAAGAGGACGAAGACGAAGGAGAAGAAGGCTCAGAAAGAAAGATGCTCCAACGCTCTCGGAACTTCAACAATGAAAATTATGTTTTCAGGGTATAACTGTTACTATTGTCCGTGACGACAAGCTACTGTTATTACGGAGGACGTCTATACTTTTCCTTCCAAATAAAACATTATCACACCAGAGAAATCTGGACTATGATTACTATTTAGAATAATTGGTCATTGGTCTCGCGGTTTATACGGAGAGAGATGTGTGTAGCTCACTCAGCCCTAAATTTGTGCAAGATTTTTGTTTGTCTCTCGCATTCGCCTGGAACTTTTAATCAGATTTACAGACTTTAAAAGCATATTATTGCATAGGGATCCTCTTTTATTTTATGGAAATAAAATTGCATGATGGGTATATAAGGGATATACCCATGGTAAATGTATAGATATAGGTAGGTACTTACTTTTTGAAGCTGTTAAATTATACAGTCCCAGTCCCAGTCCCATAACATAATAAAAATGCATCACGAGACCACAATATACTATACAATAGAATGAGCCACGCAGTACAGCAGGTGTTTTATTTTCAAAAATACTCATACTGTGAGTGAGCGTCACAGGTACATGCATATCCATATTACACTGCACTGTATAGTTATATTAAAAACGCTTCTGAATTGTAATCATACGGGAGGGAATAGAGATCCATTAATATAAAAATAATGCGAATTTGAAAGCTACAAATCAGTCAATGAAAACTCGCCATTGCAAAGAAACACTATAAAGAATAACAATTAAAAGAACCTTGCTCAGCCCACAAATATTTACAGGTCAGTAAATCTATCTAAGGGTAAAAAAAAACATTCTACAACATTATGGCTTTTTACTCGCGTGTACATACAAGCGGACACTATATTATGCTATACATTCACAAACCTATATTACCCATTAAGATATTGATTATTATTATGGACGTTCGGCTCAAGCAAAATATATAATAGTGTAGGCACATATTTCATTTTCATACATATCTCCTACCAGAATACATTAGCATTACTATACTATACTGACTACCCTGCAAATCAAGTCGATTGCATACCGTAAACTTCCGATTCATCCCCGGGACTCGATCAAGTCAATTTTAGTTACTTCAGAAATTTATTCTTTTTATAATGCAATTATCCAAAACACTTTTGAGAATAAACACAGGGGCTCTCAGATAATCACCAGGTCTCTATTAGTATTGGACCAATGTGTTATTAACTTCCGGGTGGATTAATCACACATTTACGGTGCTTAATATGAGTCCGTGTGAACGTTAAATTTGACGACGAAATGCAATGGCTGAAAATATTCAGCCATTTCGTGTTAGTACGTCCAGAGACACACAATAAAACTGGAGACGAATTTAGCGATACATCAATACTGTATAACCTATAAGCATTCATGAATTGAGTATTTTATGTACACCTTTGCCTTTAACTGTAAAGGTATGATTGGATACTGTAGAGAAGACCTTATGAGGGGCTCATAAAGCCTCTATTGTTAGATTAGATTCTCTATTATGAATTTTACTTATGGTTACCCAGAATAATTAACTATAATGAGGAAACGGAGCGGATCCGAAGCTCAAATCTCATAGAAGTAGATTTCGTTTATGACCTAAGCTATGGTTATGATATAATCAATATTTATGTTTAAGATATAAGTGATGTGCGTTCATGAATAAAATCAAAACGATAGAAACAAAAGAGAAATGTTTTAGTGATTAATATCTTTTGAGGAAGATTGTTTTAATACTTTTATAACCTCGATCAATCACTTCGATATCAAATATTATACAAAACTTTATATTACATAATATAATCACGGACGGAGACGAGTGAGGAAAAGAATCACAAGATGTGAGAAGAGGTAGGTAAGTAGTTATATTGCGTGGAATTACCGGTGAGAATGGAAGTATCTACTGTCCCACGGCACTGTCCGATGGAATCCCGAGACCTCAGAGTCTTCGGCAAATGGCAATAAATCCCGTTTCCTTCCCTCAGATCGCAAATCTTAACCTCAGTATCTAACTTCTGACCTGATGTAATGGGTCAGTTTATCTATCACGACTTTAGAAAAGGAAAAGCTAAACTTCGTATTTAGATAACTAATGACTTTTATTAATCAAAAAGAATAGAATCACTTTTCTGGAGAGAAAGATCAGTTCTTGTTTAATATTATACTCCGCTGTGAAAAACCTAATCAATCTGTAGTCAGAGCTCAAAACCGCTCGAGACAGGCAAAGAGTGATTCTTTTGTAGCTCGAGTAAAATCAGAGTTGAAGTATAAAAGCTAGAAACAGAATTCAATGTTTAGGCTAAGGCTCTCAGATTCTGAATGAATGCACTTGCTACTGTCACTACCTTGAATTCAACTTCTTTCCTTTCTACTAGTTAAGTATGTATCCCATCGCTATCAAGCGATGACATTGGAATGTTCTACTGTCTTAGTATGTAACTAAAGGATTCCCATTGTTCCAAGCAATGGTCAATTGGAAAGCTTCCACTGTCTACCTGTGTGCTACATTTTCTCGCTCGCCTAACTAAATACCATAGCCCTTTGTGCTATGGGACTGGCGGGATTCTATTTATGGAGTATTTATAATAGAAATGGACAGAGGTGTAGTTCCGTCTCTACAAATCCCTCCACACGATATCAGCCGAGACCCATCGGCGGTCTAGGATAGCGTGCGGAAAGTGTGCGAGAATGCGGGCTAGGTACATTAGGTATTTTCATTGAAAAAGCTATCCGTTTCCAGGATGTACATATTGATTGGCTAATAAACGTCTCGTCTACCGTGTACAGAATTGAGTGTATTTAAATCTAGGTTTGACAGACATTCATTCAAATTAAGGAATTTATCTTCAAAGAATTCCCGTTGTTCCAATGGAATAATTATATTTAGAGACGATTCCAATTCCAGTCTCATTGGTGAAATTACATTTTATAAATACTACATTCGGCATGGAGTTAAGTAAGTATCAATAAAATGTGGTATGGTGGGTACATGTTGGGATATGTATCTATATAGGTACTCTAGTGTAGTCTCAGAAAAATCAACTGGTGATTATTATATCACCTGAAAGAAAATGATTGGAGGTTTTACCTCCACACTAATTTTGGACGTGATGAGTCAAAATGTAAAAAAAATTTGACTATTTGATCAAAAATTATTGGAGGTTCTACCTCCACACTAATTTTTGACTATACGAATTGGAAATCAACAAAATACAAAATTAAATTAGTTGAATTGTCTACAGGTTGTGCAACAGTTTTTAGTGTTTTGAAAATTTTAGTATTGTTTTTGGTGTCCGGAAAAATGAATATTTATAATGGGACTTTTTATGAAAATGAAAATTCAAAGAAGAAAAATAAAATATAGATATTTTTAGAATGTACATATGTATAGTAAATGCAACTAAAAATTTTCTGATGCTTCAAGTTTCTGGAAAAGTTACATCTTTGAAAAGAAAATTTCGGCTTCACCGTGGGTCCAGAAAAACTAAGTTTCCAAAGAATTGGAGGTATTTACCTCCACACTAAGTTTTGACTTAATATGTTAAAACTTTCTCGGGATCTTAATTGAGACTCGAAATGGAGGATAAATCAAACTCGTGGACAGAAACTATTATCTCAACATATGTACATAGTTTTGGGAAGATAAATGTATTTAGATGTTTACAGACATATTATCAACAAACTAGCGATGGATATCAACAGCTCAAATATTCATAAATATAGATATTAAATAAAACATAAACAAATCAACATCAACATATCAACATTAAAATATCAACATTTTCATACATATATTTATAATGGTGTGTTCCGTGACGAGGTTATTCGCAGGTGAAGGAATCTTCTTCAGAGTCCTCGGTGGTGGGAGGGTCTTGGTGAGCTAGGTATGTGGAGTTTCGAGTGTCGATGTAACTGCAGTCGCCATCACTGGTGTCGGAGCTGGGAGGGGTTTTGGTGACTCTGTCGCGAGGGAGTTGGTCTGCAAAATTTCTGGAGGATTGGGCTTGATGTCTTGGTTCGTCAGGGCCGGGGCGATAGCGTGGATCAAATATCATCTGTTCCGCACGCCATCGTGCCAAGCGCATCTCGTGGTGGGTGTCGCGACGTTGACGAAGCTGTTCCAGAAGGGTATTTGCGGGTCTCTCACGGGTAGGAATCTGGGGGATATGTTTTGGTGAAGGGCTCCGGTATTGGCGATTTCTTCGCTCCTCCATCACGTCTCGCAGTTGGGTGGTGGATAAGCTACCACGACGGTAATCGAAATTGTGGTGGGTGTAAGGGGGATAGAGGGTACAGGGAGTATCGTCACGGGAACGTTTACGGGAAGTTTTATTGAAGGTTTCAGGAGTGAGGATAGGAGGGACGTTGGTGGTATTTGGAGTAGACTCCATTTTAGAATTCGAAAGTGGTGTCTCAGGTCTACTCTCCTCCTCAGTGTCAATCCCCTTCTCTGGCGTCGGAATAGTCTGACCGTGGCAACGGCGAAGGTCAAATATCAAGTCATCATGTTGCCGCTGAACTTGTAGGATCTCCAAATTATCCTGGCGAATTGCTTTTTCTTCCATTAGTGGTGGCATATCGCTATCAGAATCATTCTCCAGTAATAATGCTGCTGGAGTCCAGTTCTCTTTATCGTGGACAACTGTGTGAGGCGGAAATCCCTTGATCCACTTTCCCAGGCGTTGCTGTATTCCCAGTATCTCGTCTTCCGACGCTGGAGCAAACCCGCGGACGTTTAGCGTAGGATCCGACCTCCTATTATTCGTTGATGGTTCTGGCTGTGGAGTAGTTGTCTCGTCAAAATGGGTACAAGCTGTTTCGAAGGGGTCCTCCGAATCCTCTGATTGGATCATGTTGACATCAGGGGCCGGCGGATCCTCGTCGTCATTATCAGTAGTGTCATCATCAGTAGTCATATCTGGAGGATCCATTTCGTCATCTTCATCATCTTCCTCCTCTTCGACTTGTTCAGCCTCCATGGGAGAGTGGTAGAGATCGTCAATATAGTAATCTGATGGATCGTAAGGTTGGTAGTCATCTGGCTCGAGGAGATTTATAGGTTCGTCATCCTCGCTGTCTGTGTCCACTTGGATCGGTAGATGAGGTGAAACTTCTATTGCCGGTGGAAGAGTTGGTTCCTCAGGAATATCTCTGGCATGATCTCCGTCCATAATGGTAAGTCTAATCATAGTAAAGGAACAAAAACATCCTTTTCCAAGTTACTTTACTTTTACCATACCAATGCGGTGGTAGGTCTCGTCAATGTGGTATCTAAAACTAAAATTCTTAACCTAAAGTATATTATACTTCCCAGGTCTTTAAAGGCCTGGTATATAATCCCATGGATGAAATTCATGGAAGTTTTTCGTATGTACTTTATGTCTCGAATTTTATTATTAGTAGGTGCTCCATTCCTCCTTTGAGGTGGAGTCGTAACGTCTATAAATTCTATGTGTTCAATCCTTAATTGTGCAAGTGAAAATAATAGTTCCAAAACATGCAAAAACTGAGTTTGTGTTTTTCATTCATGTGAGTGTTTTAATCTTAAATAAGTAGTTTGAAGGAATCCCAAGGAAATAAATTGGGTATATTTTAAAGAATGAAAATAAAGGTAAGTTAATGGTGCTTCAGAAATCACTTATGCATAAACTGAAGGAAATCGATTCAATAAGAACTTAAAATCTACGTAGTGTCAAAATATGTATATATAAAAATTAAAATTAAAGTGAAAAATTTCCTTGCAGATAGTACTGAAGGAATAGAATATCTACAATACATCCATTTCCATTATCAATTCATAGGAGTAAAAGATTTAAACGATTAATTGCCGTGGCCATGGAAATCTTGGAAGTGGGGACAGGCATAGGTAGGGTGGTGTCCGCCGCAGAAGAAACAACGCTGAGCTAATTCCATAATTCGGGCAAATTTTGCGTAGCTGATTCGACGATGAGGGCATCGTTGCCAGTAGTGTCGAATATTCCCTTGCTGGTGTCTACGATGGCAGAGTGGGCAGTCCCATGGTGTTCCAACGAAGTGATTCTCAACTTCAGGTAAAGGAGGAAATGGTTGGACTGGAGGGATGGGAATGTGGACTATCTGTGGTTGCTGTAGAGGTGCACCGAAGAGTGGAATGAGCTGAGGAAGTCCTGGGGCTTGGTAATAAAATCCATTCGGGACAGCTGCTGGTTGTTGAGCAATCTGAGGTTGCTGTTGCTGTGGAGCTGGTGGATCTGGAGCATTTCTAGCTTGGTGGCGCGGTGGCGCATCTGATCGAGATTTTGAAGAAGCTCGGTATCCATCGTGTTTGGAGGAGTCTCGGGATTTGGAAGATCTGCGGGGAGGAGTTGGAGATCGGGACCGACGATGTTGTGGTGGTGCCTGAGGTAATTTATTAGGATTCGGATTGGGTGAAGGATTGGCCATTTGTCAAGTATGTCTATTCTTTACCCGAAAAATAAAAGAAAGAAAATTTCCATCACTACTTAAGCAAGTGATGGGATCGGTAGTGCTTTTTCCCAGAGTGAAAGTGTCGAAAATTGAAATTGTTGCAAGTCTCATAAAATTATTACATGCAGAATTTTAACGCATGCAAACTAATCTGACTCCTCAGATGAAGAGTCTGAGGTATCGGTAGAAGAAATAGTAGAAACTGGTCTCTGGTATTGGCATGCCATCATCTGCCCTATGCTACCCATGGCTTTGACCAACTCGGCCATGGCATCAGTAGGTTTTACGTGACATCTTTTTAACTTAGCGATTTTCTTTTTCTTTCGAGTTTTATGTACGGAACCTCCCTCTTTCCGCTTCCTGGTCTTTGGAATCTCAACATCGGACGGATCATAAGGTATGACTATCTTTTTAGGTCTCGTTGACCTTCGTAATTCAGTAGGTTCAGTAATTGACTCTGACTTTTTACTTTTCAAAATGACCTTACTGTTATTTCCCTTTGCAGGTGTGAACGTGACGGAATTATTTTCAATGACCGCTGTAGGCTCTATGGTTGGGAGAGTGGGAGTTTCGGTTTCATTTTCTTCCAAGAATTCGAGATCGCTCCCAGCTGGATCAATATCGGTGGTGTTATGAGTGATTGATTCTTTTGGTGCTGTGTCGATTTCGATTTCTTCAAGTACATGTGTTTCATCATTTATATTGACCATCTTAATAATCTTTTTATTCGACAATTCAGTGACAATTAATTTGGTCTGTACTTTGGGCTGAAGGGCGGAATTATCATTCCGCTCTCCATTCCAACTTTTTGGTGCTACGGGAATTTCTATTGGGTTGTCTCGCTTATTGTGGGATACATCGCCTAATTCGGAGCATCCTTTTCTATTGTTAACGTGACAACTATAAATTGAGTGATCAGAAGTATCTAAAGAATTTGCTTTATAAGTGGGAGTTTCTGTAGGTTGTGCTACGTTTGAAATCTGAGACATGGGAATGTCTTTGCTTGGGTTTCGGAAAGAATTAAAATAAGTTTTAGTTTTATCATAATCAAAATCTGCATATCGTTTCCCAGTAGTAATGTCAATTCCCTGAATAAGATTCCAATCGTCCTTTTCAATAAAAGAACCCTGAGAACCTAAATGGTTCATGTTATGACTATTACAACGAGATTCTCTAGCAAAAGGGTCATCAGCAATAGTAGTAGTCATACGTGCAGGATACCTATCTATTGTGTCTACATCGAAATATCTACGAGCAGTTGGAGAATTGTCTGAATTTACTCTATTTGACATGATTATAGTACCGGGTCCCGCCGGCGTGGGAATTGGTTCCGCGACCGACGGTATAATTGGTGGTGGTAAATTAATTAATAAGTCATTATTTTCGATGTTAACAATTTGAGTTTGAGTATTTCCCAGAGGTGTTTCTAACTCTGGTACGTAAGTAGGTGCATGAGTAGAGTAGTTATTAGTAATTCTTTTATAAAGGTTAGAATTATGAGTAGTTGGATTTCTTTGGATTACCCTATTCCTCAATTTTAACTCATTGTTGGGATCAAATAAGTATTCCTCGTTAAAAATTCCGCGGGGGACTACATTGATTTGTGCCGCCGTATCCCCATCGAAATCTTTAAGTTCTGGATCTGCCCAAGGTTCAATCTGAAAAATTGTGTCGTCAGGAGTGTAAACATGATTATTCAACCACGTCTGATCTCCTATAGCAGGTTCAGTATAATTACTTACTAAAGGAATTTCGTCTTGTAGGTAAGGTTTTAGGTTGTGACCATGCACAATCTCAAGGACAGTTTCATCGATGTATTTTTGTAAGTCAGTGTCTTTATCACATAATAAATACATATGCTGATTCGTGGCTGTACTATATACCTTATATGGGCCTGTGTATTTAACTGTGAATTTTGCTGCTGTACCTGGTGCCTTATAATAGTTTTTCTTCAATACTAAATCGCCTTCATTGTATAGAACTGTTGGATGAGTCTTATCAAAAGCCATTTTCCTTTTGAGTTGATTATGACAGGAGTTTTCATGCGCAAGCAGTCGTGCCTTATGAAGTTCATGAACTCTAACCTGTTGCATTTCTGGGTCGTTTGAATCATAATCGTCGTCGAGAGGTTTTCCTGTTACATAACAAAAATGAAGACTTCTACCAAACATTAAGAAATATGGACTATAACCAGTACTAACATGTTTTACGGCGTTATACTCGTTCTCTATATGCGGTAACATTATATCCCATTCGACATTATTATTCTCGTACTTTAATTTCTTCATAATGCTACCGAATGTTGAATTAACTCTTTCTACATAGGCGTTGCTGCTAGGATGGTGTGGTGAACTATGGATGGAAATAACGTTATGACGAGTGCACATCTCATTGAACTTATGACCTGTGAAAGCTGGACCATTATCAGATACAATACTCCTTATTTTATGTTTAGCTATTAATGGTTCTAATACCTTGACGGTTTCAGCCACTGTTGTGCCTGTAGTTGGGATGAGATGCAGGAAACGTGTGCATTGGTCTATCACGGCCAAGATATATGTATTCTTAGAAGAAGTAGTACTAAGGGGACCAAGGTAGTCCACGGAAACTTTAGCATAAGGAGTAGTTGGAGTAATCATAGCATGCATAGGACCTGACTTCTTGACCCGTGGTACATTGAAACGTTGACACGTGTCACATGCTCGACATGCCTTAGTAACGTTGTCCCACATCTGCAAGAACCAGTACTTATCTACCATAGAATAGTAGATTTTGCGGAAACCAAAATGAGATTTACTATGTAGTTCACGTGCTATGCGCTTTCCTTCGGCTACTGGTAATACATTTACCCACAATGGTCCCAATGGCTCATAGTTGACGTGCTGAAGTATACCGTCTGTGTTTATGCGGAAGTCATTACGGTATTTATTTTTACCCCTACAGTTGTTTTCTTCGTCTACCTGCAGTGACTTAATTATCTCAGCTAAATCTTTATCCTGGGCCTGCATGTCTTTTAAGTTGATTACTGACTTATCCGTATCGTTGCAATGTACTATGTACTCTTCGTCCTCAGGTTCCCTAGGGTGTTCAGTCTCCGCTGTCATGCCTCTCAGAATGGCTACAGGGAGATTATCCGCTCGAGGAGGGCGACTGAGACAGTCAGCCATCTCGTTCTGTTTACCCGGTACGTACATAATCCGAAGGCGGTATGAACTCAATTTGAGACTCCATCGCACTAATTTACCAGTTACCTGAGGAGTACGTAAAATATTGACTAATGCTTGGTGATCTGTGTACACTAATACTTCCCTTCCGAAAAGTAAATTGTGAAATTTTTGGAAGGCATGAACTATAGCGTAACACTCTTTCTCCGTCACTGTCCATTTACTCTCAGTTGGTGATAAAGTATGAGAATCGAAACCCAGGGGTTGTCGATCTTTATGAGTACCATTCGTGATGACTTGGATAAGAGCAGCGGCGACTTCATAGTCGCTTGCATCGGCCCATAATTCCAAAATGGCAGTAGGATCCGGGAACGCTAATGCTGGAGCGGTACATATAGCTACCTTCATCTCCTGCACCGCTCTCTGACATGCAGCATTGAAGATGAAAACTGCGTCTTTCTTTAGTAGGTTGTATAATGGTCGAGCAAATTTCGAATAACCAAAAATTAATCTCCTAAAGAATCCGCTTAACCCTAGCCATCGACGTACGTCAGTGGTATCCTGTGGATCTGGAAAATTCATGAGTACATTGGTTCGATCGGGATCTATTTCTATCCCCTGTCGGCTGACCTTATGACCTAAGAAAACTATTTTAGGATGACCAATGTAACATTTCCTGGGTAGTAATCTAATATTAGCTTGGATGCAGAGCCATAAGATGCTCTCCAAACGTTCCAACAATTCAGTGAAATTCTTACCTCCGAAACAGTTATCTTCAGAGTAATTGTTAAGAAATGAATTTTTATATGGAGACCATATAATATCTAAAGTATTTTGTAAAATTGCACTCGAATTGACGAAACCGAAAGGAGTACGAGTGGGACGAAACTGACCGTCAGAAGTCATAAATGCAAGTATGTCTCTACTGTTGTCTTCTAGCTCGATCTGTTGGTAAGGATCTCGGAGGCCTAAATTACAAAAATACTCGGAATTTGAAAGGGATTGGAAAGCGGTGTGGAGAGGTGGGACGGGCATAGGTTCAGGTTTGACTTTAAGGTTAATCTTCCTATAATCTACCGTAGGTTTCCAGGTGTCACCTGAAGATAGCATTTGCACCTGGGATATATATTGGCTATGAGAGTTCTGAAGCAAACCTAATTCCTTTTGTTTATTTGTGTAGCTACGAGTGATTTCTTGTAGTTCGACGCTAACTGATCTGTGACTAACGACCTGAGCGGATTTGTCGAGTAACTCCACTGTGGCTTGTAATGTCTTACCAGTCCTAGGATCACGCATCGGTTCCAGAAAGTCATTCTTGGTCCAACCAAAAGCTTTATAATATTTACTTAATAAATTCCTAACCTTAATCTTTTGAGGTCCAGTTAGGCCTTTAAAAACTTTGAATTTTGAAAATTCATCATCAGTTAATAGTTGACTACCTTCTACGCTTTCTGGTACCGGTGCAGTGTCAACTGCGTCAGTATACTCTTGATCATTTACATGTATATTAGGGGAAGTGTCTTGAACTATCCTAGTGGCACGGAGATGCTCCGTTGGCATTGTTTCATAGCTAGAAAGGGTCGGTTGTGGTGGTAAAATTAAATCCCCAGATTGTTGAGAATTGGCTACATGCAAAACGCCTTTTCCCTTAGTGACTTTAACTGTGTCTTGTAATACCATAATCCCTAACTTTTCAAATAAATTGTAATTTGGATGAATAGCTATTTGACCTGAATACTCGGGGTCCTCTGTATAGAAGGGAACCTCCGTTGCCGTGTCATCCTTAATGAGGGAGGGCCGAACGGTAAACAGTCGCAATTTAAATTGTTTATAATATTGGACAGCTCGGCTTGATGCTTCGCTAGATTGCACCGACCGAACCTCCTCCAATAACGATGAAGTTGTACTGTGGACTCGTCTGATAGTGGTAGTACCTATAGACTCAATGTCATCGATTGTGACCTCAATTTGACCGAAGTCATTATTACCTTCAACCTGCATATCGTCGTCGTCCTGTATCCCATCCAATACCTTAGTCAAATCATCCTTTCGAAGAGGATTACATGCAGTTATCATACCTTGTTGAAGTGCTTTGTGTTTACGTAAGTATGCAGATTGTGTTTTCCTGCGCCTGAGTGCACCTTTACTGGGAAAAGCTTTCAATCTACACAATTTTTCAGCGTCTGACCTCATGGATTTCTGAGTCCTTTCCTGAGCTGGTCTAAAAATAATTGTGCCTAAACCACATTCAATGTTCACATTATATGTCCTAAGCATATCGCATCCAAAAACGATAGGATCTTGAGCTTTCTCGACCACGAAAAATCCCCACTGGATCCATTCCTTATATTCCTCTACAAAAAATTGTAAGTAAATAATCTTATCGATAGTATGGGCATTATTATCATCTATAGACAAGTATACAGTGAGTGGTTTACACCTTTTTATTAGTTTTTCTATTTTTAATTCTTTTAATGTTTTTAAGCTTACTGTACAAACGGTGGCACCAGTGTCCACAAGAACTTCCAAAGTATTTATATTATGTACATTAGTTCGGAACTTCATGTCGCGTCTTATCTCTGTAGACTCATTACTGAATTTCCGTGCATAATGCACCTCTGAATCAGAAGGAAAATCAAAAAGGATCCCCACGGGCTTCTCGAAGTCGAAATCATCAAGTTCCTGACCTACTTCTAATAATAGATGACCTGGTTTATGCCCCAAAACGTCAGGCACTTTGTTCTGCTTCATTCCGAAGCTTCGCAAAGCGGCATCGGCCTTGGCTATGGTTTTGTACACTCTTGCCGGTTTAGGTGACTTAAAGTAAACTTTCGTATATTTAATAGATACAGATTTAAAAGAATGCTCAGAAGCAGGAGGCTTGGGTCTGGATATATTTTGCATATCCACCCCTTCTAGTTTAAATTACCATTGCCTTGTGGTGCTTGGTCTACCTGTGGTGCGTCTTGCCGTCTAATTTGTCTAGGTTGTCTGAGTGGAATCGGAATTCCTTGCGCTCGAAATAATACATGACAAGTCCTAAAATTATGTGTCATTCGGCCACATTGCCAACATGCTGACCTAGTACCTTCTGCAGCTACACAATATGCACGGCGGCGCTCATTATAATAAGGGTACTTCACCACCGCAGGGTCATCATTGGCCCCACGTGGGACAATTGGGTCAGGAGGAGCTTCGTAGGGAGCTCCATTAACTGGATTAGGCGGGTATCGAGGAATTCCTTGGTTGATAGGGGCACCTTGGGCAACCTGCACTATGGGTTCGCGTTGTGGTTCTACTCGAATCCCAACATTTGGCTGATGTTGGTATGGAGCATTAGTGTGGAATGCTCGGGCATATGTACGTTCTTCAGGTTTTGGACCGGAATATGTATTCTGTGCAGCTACTGGAGGATCTAACCAATCATGGATAACGCCAGTGCTTATGGCTTTGTCTAAAGTGGTTCGAAAATGGTCAATAGTACTACAACCGATCATATGACTACGCATTCGCTTCGGTAAACCTTTTAATAGACCAGTTACCAAGTCATTTGCACTCATATTATAGTCGATGCGTCTTAATACACTTAGTCTGGTTGAAATGTACTCGGAGCTACTCATAATTTTATTGAATGCAGTTTTTGGTAAGTCTGCCTTGGCCTTGTTTACTAATGACTCATTGTCAAATCTGACTGCTAACGCTGTCTCGAGCTTTTTCCATAGCTCCCTATTATGACCTGGAGTCTGTCGTTTGATTGTAGGCTTCCATGAAGACCTCTCAGATCTCCACCAGTCCATGGCCTGACCGTCCAGTACACGATCGAGAGCGTCAAATTTGTCATAATCAGTCATGTCGAGATATAATGCGTCCTCGTTAAATTTGCCTAAGAACGCGGCTACCTCACTATCTCCGGTATACTTGGTCCAGTCCTTTATTATCTCATTATTGCGTATAGTGCGCGTTAATTCGACTTCCTTACTAGTAGGTCTTGGTGGAGCGAAAACTTCCCTAAGTGCTGCTATATCCTCAGCTGATCTACCTAGTAAACTTCTGCTTGATGCAAATGCATTTTGTTCAGGAGCTCTAGTCAAATTAGGCAGAGGGTTGATAGGTTGGGAATCGAAAGGATTTGGAGGTAGTTTGGTTGAAGGTTGAGTTTTACAAAAATAGGTTCTAGGTTGGGGAGCTGAGGAAATGGAAGCTGGTGGATTTGGTTGTGAGTGGCTACTTTCGGCGCTTTGGCCCCTAGCTATTCTCTCTGAAGCTTCTTTATTCCGAAGTTCCTGTAATTTTAGCTCGTAGACTCGTTTGTCCTCGGCTTGAGCTGCCGCCCGTCTAGCTATGTATGCATCTCTCTCCCTGATTTCCTCCTGAGTCATGTCATCGTCATCCGACTCTAACAAATGTACATTAGCTGGGGCATCAATGCCGAATAATGCCTGCTCTTCCTCATTCAAATTAGCCATATTCAATTTTTAGTAAAATTAAAAAAAATTATGTAAATTTTCAAAAAGTTGAAGGTTCGGCCTCCACACTGAAATTTGACTTTGTGGCTTAGTAAAAATTAAAATATTTTAATGACAGCTTTTGTCACTCTATAAAATTTAAAATACGTACGATTTTCACTCCACACTAAGAGTTGACTTGATTAACTCTGAGTGTGAAAATGAAATGTCAAAATTAAAAAAGGTCTTCCAAGCTGATAAAATAAATAAATTATGGCGTTCGATTTGATATAATGATGAGCGAAAATTATGGGCTAGTGATGACGTATTTGATTATGTCAATAATATTGCCTAGGATAATCACAATCGCGCGTACAGGTATATGGTCTATTAACAGGTTTTCCCAAATTTGAAGAATCAATGAAAATAATAGTAATAAAAATATTACAAACAGCATTTAGTATAAAATCAAAAATCTGGTGAGATCCCGTATAAGTTGCACGAGAATTATTAGCTCAATAATCGGTAGGTCTATGCGTCGAAGTTCGAGTCTCGCCACAATAATTATAAATATCAAAAAGGTTAAGATACCGACTATCATAAGTATGTACCTACTTTTACGGGGTGGGTTTTTACTCTTGGCTAGTGAGTTACGGGTCCCTTCACAACTGTCACCAATCACGTTTCACAATTCACGATTTAGATGGGTACACACTCAATAAAAGTCAGTCAATACCGAAAAGATCCACCGATGCAAAGATGCCAACATGACAGGAAAACAGAATACAGAACAGATGTTTCTCTTCTGTTTCTCTCTGGTCTCACGTGAATTTTATATTTGTTTAAAATATGGTTAAAATATTAACAAAATAAATCCTTTAAATACAAAAATAACGTAAAATAACTCTATAAACAAAAATAAAAATTTTCGGAAATTTTCGAAATTTCGAAATTTTGGGTCAAAATTTTCAGAATTTTACGGTAATAGGGACAAAAACGAAAATTCTACCCCGCACCTATGATTTTTGAGGAAACGGAGCGGATCCGAAGCTCAAATCTCATAGAAGTAGATTTCGTTTATGACCTAAGCTATGGTTATGATATAATCAATATTTATGTTTAAGATATAAGTGATGTGCGTTCATGAATAAAATCAAAACGATAGAAACAAAAGAGAAATGTTTTAGTGATTAATATCTTTTGAGGAAGATTGTTTTAATACTTTTATAACCTCGATCAATCACTTCGATATCAAATATTATACAAAACTTTATATTACATAATATAATCACGGACGGAGACGAGTGAGGAAAAGAATCACAAGATGTGAGAAGAGGTAGGTAAGTAGTTATATTGCGTGGAATTACCGGTGAGAATGGAAGTATCTACTGTCCCACGGCACTGTCCGATGGAATCCCGAGACCTCAGAGTCTTCGGCAAATGGCAATAAATCCCGTTTCCTTCCCTCAGATCGCAAATCTTAACCTCAGTATCTAACTTCTGACCTGATGTAATGGGTCAGTTTATCTATCACGACTTTAGAAAAGGAAAAGCTAAACTTCGTATTTAGATAACTAATGACTTTTATTAATCAAAAAGAATAGAATCACTTTTCTGGAGAGAAAGATCAGTTCTTGTTTAATATTATACTCCGCTGTGAAAAACCTAATCAATCTGTAGTCAGAGCTCAAAACCGCTCGAGACAGGCAAAGAGTGATTCTTTTGTAGCTCGAGTAAAATCAGAGTTGAAGTATAAAAGCTAGAAACAGAATTCAATGTTTAGGCTAAGGCTCTCAGATTCTGAATGAATGCACTTGCTACTGTCACTACCTTGAATTCAACTTCTTTCCTTTCTACTAGTTAAGTATGTATCCCATCGCTATCAAGCGATGGCATTGGAATGTTCTACTGTCTTAGTATGTAACTAAAGGATTCCCATTGTTCCAAGCAATGGTCAATTGGAAAGCTTCCACTGTCTACCTGTGTGCTACATTTTCTCGCTCGCCTAACTAAATACCATAGCCCTTTGTGCTATGGGACTGGCGGGATTCTATTTATGGAGTATTTATAATAGAAATGGACAGAGGTGTAGTTCCGTCTCTACAATAACTACGAAATAATTGCGGGATTATTAAAGGTAAATTTTATTTAGATTCCATGGCGATATTTATTGCTACTAATCAATCAGTGGGAAGTAGGAAAATGCTAATCAAGTTAAATATCAATGATGGTTCCACCACTGCTCTGGACGGATTCACAGAGTGACAATTCAGCACCACAACAAACAATAATTATTAGTAATGGTAAGAATTTCCACGACAAGACGACAATACACCGTGCAGTATAGTTAATAGTTCATATTAAACAGAAGAATTGGAATGTAGACAGACAGACAGAATATAGACGCTGCATAAATGTAGTAAATGTAGTGTGCCTACAAATATTTAGTAACTATATCTAGTGATATATAGGACATAAAGAGGAGGGTGGGGGTGGGGGGGGGGGGGATGTAAAATAATAATAATAAAAAAAGGTTACGGATTGGAAAGTTGGCATTTATGTATGTACGGTGATGAGGGGAAGAGACCAGAGAGAGAGAGAGGAAAGAAACAGAATTAAAGAGGAAGACGGTGATGATGAGAGACGAGCTGCTGGTGCTGATGCTTGTGATGTTGGTCGCTGGATCAAGTAAGTAAGGAGCCAATGGAAGCGAGTAACGTTGGTGCGTGCAGTACGAAAAAACAATGTGACTTCTTTTTGAGAATGAATAGGATAGAGACTCGCCTCCTCCGAAACCAAGTATTTCTTTCTTATTGAAAATCGTGACTTGACTTCACTTTTCCTCCAACTTGAATAGCACTGAAAAAATACCAAAATATTAAATACCTATAGTCTCACCAACCACCAACACCACCACCGCCACCGTCTATCTCCTTTTCAGCCATCTCTATAGGTGCATATTGTATATCGTCATCTGAAGCAGAAACAACAGAAAACAACATCATCAGAATCCAAGTCCAAAACGATACGATAAGAGCGACTACTACAACTCCACAAAATATACATATAGCCATCAAACTATATACCTTCTCCTGCTGCTCAGGTCTGAGCTGAACGCAGTGAAGGTAAGGATAATCTATTCGGATGTTAGATACAAATACAACAAGAAAATCATGAGTCATATACGCGTACACTATAATATACCATAATATTATTACCATGTACCTTCCAAACATGTATGCATAGGAGATAAGATGAGTATTAAAATGTGAGGATGAGATGAAGAGGACCAAACCATAGAGACGGAGCGTAATAGATGCGGAATAATCAAGTTTAAATGAACGCGTTAGAAGTGAAGTCGACGTCGAATTCGAATTCGAGTGGAAGCCAAGAGAGAGAGAGAGAGATGGAGAGATACACAGAGGGTCGATTAGTTTGCATATCCCAACATGCCGTTCGTTCAAATGCAGTATCTGCCAAGTTACTTTTGCATGAGGTACATTACATTACACTAGAGTGCATGCATGTAATTTTTTAACACACCCCTATAATAAAAATTTTCGGGTGGTTCATCACGATTACTATACCTTTTGGTTTTTAGTTTTACTTTAGCTCACACTGCCACAGATAGCATATGATGAGCTCCGAGGGCCGAGGCCGAGGCCGAGGACGAGGACCAGAAGTGCTCTGTGTGCCTTATAGAAATCACTAAAAACTGTGTAAAGTATCAGGATTAGAATTAAAAGTTCATGCCACAACCAAGCAC